>PVKH010025992.1:0-13315 GCA_004027955.1 Chaetophractus vellerosus | reverse complement strand
ATATGGAAGAAGTGTTTGTGTAGGAGTATGAGCTAAGTGAAGCCATTCTAGAATTCCAGAGGTTTGCCAAAAAAGCCCGGTAGGGGATAAAGGTGTGGCACAGATGATGAGACTAATGGACTGGGCTTCATTTACTTCAGTTAATTATGCCGAAGCTAAGCGGGTTTGGATGAGTTTTAAGGCGGTAGTAGCTTCAGAAGTTAACTGTGTAGGGGAAGAAGGATCTGGGTCACCTTTCAGGATATCAAAAAGAGGGCTGAATTCTCCAGTAGTTAATGCTAAAGAAGGCTGCAGCCAATTTATGTCTCCTAATAATTTCAGAAAATCATGTAGGATTCACAGGGAGTCGATTCAAATTTGAAGCTGCTGAGGGCGAATTTGCCCTCTATGATGCGGCCTAGGTAGGAAAATGGTTCTTGGTTTTGCACCTTGTTTGGGGCTGTAATGAGGCCTTTATCCTGTAAGGCAGTTTGGACTTCAGCAAAAAGGTGCAATAAAGACTCTTTGGTCTCAGTAGCCAATAAAATATCATCCATATAATGGCCGGGGGATTAGCCAAAGGTACAGGAGCAAGTGCACAACCTACAAAATCTTGACAAAGAGTGTGACTGTTAGCCATCCCTTGGTGCAATACATTCCACTGATATCTCTGAAGTGGTTGTTTAAAATTAATACTAGGGGCTGAAAAGGCAAATCGCGGACAGTCTTGTGGATGGAGGGGAATAGTAAAAAAGGAATCTTTTAAATCCAGAGCTAGAAATTTAAATTGTAAAGACAAAGCGGTTGGGGAGGGGAGTCCAGGCTGCAAAGGAGCCATCAATTGCATCATGGCATTCACGGCACAGGAATCTTGTAACAAACGCCACGCCCCAGACTTTTTCTTTACTACAAAAACAGGGGTATTCCAGGGGCTT
This sequence comes from Chaetophractus vellerosus, assembly GCA_004027955.1. Taxonomy (NCBI): domain Eukaryota; kingdom Metazoa; phylum Chordata; class Mammalia; order Cingulata; family Chlamyphoridae; genus Chaetophractus; species Chaetophractus vellerosus. Next base: position 12,401 of record PVKH010025992.1, on the reverse strand, counting down.
AAAGATGGGCTGATGCATTGCAAGTGTAGCTGTTCTGTGACCAATTGTTCGGCTGCCGCTAATTTTTCCGCAGGTAGAGGCCACTGATTAACCATATAGGATCATCACTGAGCCATGTAATGGGAGAGGCTGAAGTTGTTGGTTGAGGTACTTCAGTGGCCCCTATGGAAAGACCGCATATCCAAGACCTGGCCGGCCTATTCTGTTTTCCATTTGAACAGGAGACGTACATCCTTGTTGAGTTTTTCCCAATCCTTTGTGGGGATGAAAATCTTGATTTAGCATCATTTGAGTAACTGCTGAAGAGGGTTTTACTAAGAGCAGGCCCATGCCGCTGAGAACATCGCGACCCCATTGATTAAGTGGCAATGAGGGTAAAATATAGGGTTGAAACCAAACCTGCTGCCCCTCTTCATTTTCCCACTTTAACAATTGGGAACTACGAGAAGGATGATGAGCTGCACTTACTTCCTGCAGGTCGGTACCTGTAGGCACCGAAGGCCAATGTGAAGGCCAGTGTTGTTGAGCAAACACTAAAACATCAGCACCTGTATCTATGAGTCCCTGAAAGCACTTAACATTAGGAGGAGCTTTCATCCATGATACTGGATGAAGCATGGGGCGATTGGGAACAAAGGCCCAATAAGTATAATTTTGTTCTGCTGTTATTATAGATAACATACTTACAGTTGCTGCTATAATGGCTAGCATGGAGACCAACAAATTAGGAGCTGTGACTGGTGCTTCATTTTTTTTTTTTTAACCTGGCCTATTTTTGGCCAGAGTTCCTAATAGATATAAGATAAATGTTAATATGCATATTTAATTTAATAAGTCTATACTATCAATTAAAGTGAGAAACAAAAATAACATATTTAATTAAAAGATTAAATCAATTTTAAACAAAGTTACAGAATGACAGATAAAAAAGCAGTTTTATATATAAACTTACTAATATTTAGCTTTCAGCTGGGAAGTGTTGAATTAGCAGCTGATACTAGAATTTTGGTTGACAGTGTTTATGATTAATGACTTTGGTACTATAGATGCCAACTTGTGAGTACTCTGCTAATTCCCGAGGAAGGGGCCAGCCTCCTCAGGAAGGAGCACAACACTCCCTGGGCAGTACAATTTAAGGTTTATGTATCAGTCCCTGGGAGAGTGGTCAGCAGTTCCAGGGAGGAACACAACACCTTTTGAAATGTACTTTATTCCTTTTAATTTGTTACAAAACATCCTTGATGTGCTTAATATTTTAGTTCCCAGTATTTTTCCTGAAATGTGAAAAGTGTTAACTATCAAGTCATTGGTTTGTTGATTAACAAAGATTTTTGCATGATGTTTTACTTTTAGGTTTGAACAATGCCCACCAAATCTTTTCTTAATACATTTGGTTTCAGGACTGTTCAAACTTAAAACAAAAGATTTATATATACAGTTATAAAATACCTTTATGTGTAACATACAAGTTATTAAATTACTTAAGTATGCAATGTATTGCATTAAGGTTTTGATTAGTATTTAAGTATTTAAGTATATTATACATAATTCATAACTACAGTAGATTATATAACAACAAATAATAATAAGACTTTTAATTAGCAGATAGCCAATGAATAAAATTTTATTTCCTATGTGTATAAGATCCTAACCAGTGAGGTTATATAGGTTACTATACTGAAACATTATTAAATTTTCAGGAATTTTATACGCCTTTTAGGTATTCATACGAAGTTTTTACTCATACAACTTTAATTATCATTAGGTTAGAAAATATCTTTTAATTGTACAATAGTTTCAAATGCTTCATTCAACTTATAATATATCAAATGAACTTAAATATTTTTAGTGTTTTACTTTTTTCTAGGTAAAACATTAATCATTTGCAACAGTTTGAAATATAAAGCTACCTTTTAGGATTTGACTTTGAGAAAGCAGGTTTGAACATTATGTTCTTTTAAAAAGTGATAAGAACTTGTTTCTCCAAGGAAACGATAAGGTTAAAGTACAAGAAGCTATTTTGATAAAAAAGACTTTTTTTGTGTGCATACTGATTATTCAGGAGAAAAAAATCTTTGTAAACTTTTATTAAAACAGACTAATGATTTAAGAAACTTTGAGAAAGAATAAAACTAACTTTGTATTACACTGTTTCACATTAAAGATTTTAAAGCTTTATAGATAGACCCATTAAATTTTATTTAACTTTGACCACAAAAATTCTTTTTCCTCGCACTTTCTGCACTTTCTATATTTATTCAGGTTTTGTCCCACATTTGACTCTTTTTAAAAAACCAGTCATTTTATCTTAGGACAAAATTACTTTTTGTTTCTTTAATAATAAAAACACCTTCTATCCACCTTCTCTATTCAAGTTACCAAAATGATTTTGGAAACTGTTTCCAAGCAAACCTTTTATAACATACATTTACCATCAGCACAAAACAAGCTTGTCAATATAATGATTTAATCTAGTTATAACTATTTTTATTGTTCATATTTATTTATTAATATGTGTTTATTTAATTTTTGGCCATTTGAATATAGCTCTTTTAATAATTTTCATTTATCAATTTAATATTACCAACCAGAGGCATTAAAATATATACTGACACTGAACAAACAGGCAAACACAAAACAATTTACAACATATCAATAGAAACATACATCTTTGATGTCATTGCTTTTGAGAATTTTTCTGGAAACTGTGTTGCCAAGTCTTCCTACTCTTTTAGTGGTTTAATTCCATTATCCTCTATCATCCCACAGTCTTATCATTATGTAGGCAGTAGGAGGTTTATAAAGTTGCTGCTAGAATGTTTTCCTTATCTTAGTTAACTCTTTGGCAGAATAGTGATACCCCTTCATCTAATGCTAGATTTTCCCAATATTAATCTTACAAAATCTTCTGGAATAGGCCCTTTCACTCCTGAATTGGCTAGATAGGATTTATTATTTGTTTTTTAAGTATCAATTTTTTGGTAGTGGCAAAGTCCAAGTCTGCATGCGAAAGAGGAGGCTAACGGAACTGCAGTAAGATCTATTTCCTGAAGTGGAGTAAGAGAATCACCCATCAATGCCCACAAGGTAAAGGTAGTAACTGGAATTTTCTGTGGTCCCTCGGCTGTATAGCAGTCACGAAGGTGCTGCCCAACCTTTTGCCAGGTACCATCATTTACAGTTCCCTCCTCAGGAAACCAAGGACAGGTGTGTTGCACAAAATCTAAAAATTTTTCTAACTGGTATGTCATGACCTCAGAACCATGGTCTTATAGGAGGACCTTCAGCATTTGCACATAAAGACTACACTGTGAAGACCCACCATTCCCCATGCTTTACACCTGACACTTGATCCCTTCCTTACTGTGCTCCAAGGGACCATTCCCTGGATCTCTTCACGTCACCTTCATCCAGCTGGACTTCCTTCCCCGTTCTTCAGGTCCCTGTTCAGGCACCATTTGCCAAAACCAGCTGGGCTGAACAGGACCTAAAGTAAGGGGGATGTGAGGCTAAAAGAAAGTTAAAGAAACAAAAGAGACAAAGACAGAAATAGCGGGGGTCGGGTGGACTATGAGGAGCATCTTGCAACCTCAGGCACCTGTACAGAATTCAGCTTTATTTTTATATGCACGATACTGAAAATGGTTCAGCCATTTTGTACAAGAAGTTCCTGCCTGAGCACAGTTTGGGCCCTTGAGCCCATTAGATAACAGACAAGGGAATACAAAGACTTTTAAAGAAATTCTAACCTATATGGAATTCTAGAATTCTCTGGCCTTTCCTAGTTTGCTACCTTTTAGCAGCTATGTCAGCTCACTTGCCGATCTGTGACCTTGTGGACTGTTGTTAACAGTTGCAGGGGCCCTACTTTGTAGGGGCTCCCATCAAACTATAGCCCATAGGTTACAATAATTGTATTTTTCCCATGATTCTACATATTCTCTCCACCCTGCAATAGTGACGTATATCCATGCTGGTTCACAGGACATTCTTCATTTGTACTATTAATGACAATTTTCATCCACCTCTAGGTTCACTATGTAATTCATTCCATAGATTATTGTCTAGTTTTTTTTCTTCTCAACTGACATTTTCATCCCTAGACTATGCTTTTCAGCCACAATACAATTTATAAAACCTATGTTACTTCTACTCATTATAGTGTTACCATCAACTCTATGCATCAGTATTCCTTTGCAGCTCTCCTGTTAGCTCCTAATAAACTATACTCTAGGTTTTAATTCCATGTGTTTATTCTTTTTTAAATAAAATTTTATTAAAGTATGTCATTCATACATGTACATACAAAAACAGCAAGTGTATAGTAATTGTTGTGAACATATCAAGCATACAGGCATATCGTCACACAGGGTTCTCATATATCACCCCACCACCATCTGCATTTTTGTGAAATATTTTTTACTAAGTATGAAAGAGCATCATCAAAATATTGCTAACTTTATCCCACATCTTACATTTGATGTGTTTTCCCCCAAATGCACCCAATTATTAACACCCTGTCTTAGTATTATATATTTGCTATAGTTCATTAAAGAATGTTCTCATATTTGTCCTGTTAATCACAGCCCATCTTCCATCAATGGATTTCCTGTGTTATACTGCCCCATTTTTAAAAATAATCCATTCAAAGCGTATGCCCTGTGACTTTTTTTTTTTTTTGGCAACAGATAGACAACTATTTATTCCTGAACACTATATTTCCTGTCAATACAAGACATGTGTCCCCAATTGCTTCCTATGTAAGTTGAAAACATCCACATTAAAATGAAAGATAAACAATAGACTTTCCCTAATTATAGGGGGATTATAAACTTAAGTTGGAAATCCTGGATTCCTCCCATTTGGTGCCTCCTTTGTTTGCTACTCTCCTTTAAATGGGGACTGTCTGCTCAGAGTGGTCCCCAAGGTCCCTGGGGACATGGAAGAGCTGAGGAACAGGAGTGGCCCTTGGGAAGCAATTACCTCCAGCCAGAGGTAAACAAGGTCCTATAAGCACAGTCTCTAGGGAAGGTCTGGTACAGGACCTGAGGAGGAGTATTGGCAAGCCAGGGCCCTGAGGTGTTGGGGAGGGATCCAGTGACTCTTATTTCATCACAAGGTTATGCTGTCATCACCTCAGTAAATTTTAGAACATATTCGTTACTCCAAAAGGAAAAATCCCATATCCCCTTATACACCCTATTATTGTCTCTTAGAATTGATATATCTTCTTTGCCATTGCTGCAAAAACATTACAATATTACTGTTAACTATCATCCATAGTTTACATTAGTTGCAATTATCTCATGTGAAGGCAGAAAAAGGAAGATGAAGAGTGTGTGTGCTGAACCCGAAAACAGGGACAAGGTCTTGGAACTGAAAACAGTTCCTTGAACCAAGGTCTTGGAACTGAAAACAGTTCCTTAAACTAAGGTCTGGGAACTGAAAACAGTTCCTTGGACTAAACAAGCACAGAGAGTAACTGATTTAAGATAGAACTGGGAACAGAATAGAATATTAGAATTAAAAGGAAGTATGCTAATAAAAACAAAAACCTTAATTTAGTTTAGGCGGCAAAAATTCATGCTTAGATACACAAAAGTCAATTATAGCTGTAACCCCAATAAAAGGGCTAAATAAGCAGCCACTTAGTGCTGTGTATCCCTGAGCGAGCTACAGCCCACTGTGTGTATCATCAACCTGTCTGACACCTCTTTGTTTGTGCCACCGAACCATCTCAATCAACACTCATGTATCACCATACTCTTAACATGTTGTAAAAGAAGAATATTCTTATGTTTATACTACTAACCACAATCTTCATCCACTGAAATCACTATGTTATACATTCCTTAGATTGTTCTCCAGTTTCCTTTCCTTTTTATGTTTAGATATATTTTATCTTTTGTTATTCTTTAAAGATATTTAGATCACATAAATGTTACATTAAGAATATAGGGAATTCCCATATGCCCCACTCCCTACACTGCCCAAATTTACCCATATTAACAATATCCTTCAGTAGTGTGGTACATTCATTGCAATTGGTGAACACATTTTGGAACATTGCCACTAAGCATGGATTCTAGTTTACATTGTAGTTTATACTCTCTCTCACATAATGCTGTAGGGTATGGCAAGATATATAATGACCTGTATTTGTCATTGCAATGTCATTCAGGACAATTCCAAAGTCTTGAAAATGCCCTCATATTGCACCTGTTTTCCCCTTCCCTGACCTCAGAACTTCCAGCAGCCACTGCCTCCACATCAATGAAATAAATTCTTCTGTTGCTAGAATCACAATAAGTCTATAGTAGAACACCAGTAAGTCCACTCTACTCCATAGTTCAAACCCCAATCCTGAGGATTCTGGGATGTGATGCCCACTCCACCTCTAATTGAGAGGGCCTTCAGACCCACAGGGCCTATGGATGGAACTCTTTTGCTTGAAGTTGTAGATTCTCTTGGTTCCTTGGTATGGTGGTTGTCCCTCATCACCTCCTTGTTAGTTTTCCTGGGTGAGTCCAATGAACTGGAGAGTAGGTGTTTCAACTCTGTTGAGGCTCAGGGCCCAGCTGGCACATGGACAGCCCAAAGATTCAAGTCTCTTTGATGTACACCAACTATAGGTTCAAATAGAAGGGACAGAAGAGCCATGTGTAGGGAAACCACAACTAAGTCCAATTCTGTCACACTGTGGAGCACAAACCCCAAAGTAGGGCCCACTGGCAAGGCACAAAACTCGTTAGCTATCTGCCCTGACCATAGTGCATGGGTGTCTCCAGAGCCCTCAGGACCCCACTATTTGAGGTATTATCTAATTTGGTAGTCAATGAGATCCTGCTGAGATGGACATAAGCATAACCTCTGGAATGACCTCCTGACTCACTTTGAAGTCTCTTAGCCATATAAACTCATTTGTCTTTATCTTTTCCCCCTTTTGGTCAAGGTCTTTTTCCAGTTGCATTGCTAGTTGGTTCTTGGTAGTAATCCCTTGGTACCAGGGAGGCTCATCCCTGGGAGTCTGCCTTTATATGCTGAGTTGGCTTTCGAGAGGCCACATTTGAGCAACAAGGATGTTCTCAGAAGAGTAATGCTTAGACATCCTATAATACTAGGCTAAGTTTCAAAAGTAAAGTTTCTTAAGTACATTCATCAATATCAAGGGCCATTCAATGGACCTTCCTCCTTCACTAGCCATTGTCTCTATACTTTGAGGATTCATGCTATTCCATTAGAGAATGTGTCAGAGCTCACCAGAATGGGAATTCAGTATTCTTTCAGTTATCGTTTGAATCTCCATCCACCATGACAATGCCCCATGAACATTTGAACACATTTATATACCTTATATGTATGCCCAGGTGAACCTCCTCCCATGTATTTTCCATCACTGACACCCCACACAAATGGTCCTCCTCTGCCATAGTTGTAACCCTTCTGTGATCCAAAACTTCTTCAAAAATGAAACCAATAAAATAGCCAAATACAATTAATAAGAAAGTGAAATGATAGTTTTAAAACTAAGAAATAAAATATAAAAAATTAAAATTTAAAAAATTTAAAAAATTTTTGGGATAATAAAAAATAATGAAAAAAATATAAAAATTTTTTTGCCATTTTGCCTTTTATCACTGTATGATCTGTTGTCCGGTATGTATGGTGACATTTTCTTACATTTATTCCCCCAGTGTCTTACTTTTTTCATTTTTTCTTCAAAGAAGTTTTAGGTCATAGCAAAGTCACATACAGAATATACGGGACTCCCATATATCCAATATTCTCCCTCTTTTCCATGTGTTTGTTCTTCATGTGTAGTTCATATTAGTGAGAACATGTAATATTTGTCATTTTATGTCTGGCTTATTTCACTCAGAATAATGTATTTATGATTCATGCATGTTATCATATGTGTCCCAATTTCATTTCTTCTTACTGCAGCATAGTATTCCATTGTATACATATGTGCCACATTTTGTCTACCCATTCATTGGTTGATGGACACTTGGGTTGTTTCTATCTATTGGCAATTGTGATTAATGCCGCTACGAATGTCAGAGTGCAAATATCTGTTCACATTACAGTTTTCAGTTCTTCTATATATATTTCTAGAAGAAGAATGGCTGAGACACAGGGCAGTTCTATATTTAGCTTCCTGAGGAATTGCCAAAATGTCTTCCATAGAGGCTGTACTATTTTACATTCCCAAGAATGAAGGAGTGTTTCTATTTCTCCACATCTTCTCCAACAATTGTTTTCTGTTTTTTAAAAATGGCCATTCTATATAGTGTGAGATGATATCCCATCATCGTTTTGATTTGCATTTCCCTAACGGCTGGTAATATTGAACATTTCTTATGTGCCTTTTAGCCATTTGTATTTCCTCTTTGAAGAAATGTCTGTTTAAGTCTTTTGCCCATTATTTAATTGGATTGCTTGCTCTTTTATTGTTAAGTTGTGCAATCTTTTTATATAGAGTGGAAATCAAAAACTTATCCAATATGTGGTTTCAAAATATTATTTCCCATTGAGTGGGCTGTCTTTTCCCCTTCTTGATGAAGCCCTTTGAATCACAAAGACATTTAAGTTTGAGAAGGTCCCATTTATGCATGTTTTCTTTGGTTGCTTGTTCTTTAAGGTTTAAGAATGTACCATCTACAACCAGGTCTTGAAGGTGTTTTCCTATATTTTCTTCTAGGACCTTTATGGTTCTAGCTTTTATGTTTAGGTCTTTGACCCATTTTGAGATAATTTTTATATAAGGTGTGAGATAGGGGTCCTCTTTCTTTCTTTTGGCTATGGAAATCTAGTTCTCCCAGCACAATTTGTTGAATAGATTGTTCTACCCCAGCTAAGTGTGTTTTGACAGCCTTGTCAAAAATTACTTGAATATAGATGTGAGGGTCTGTTTTTGAACCATCAATTTGGTTTTATTGGTCTATGTGTCTATCTTTATGCCAGTACCATGCTGTTTTTACCACTGTAGCTAGGTAATATGATTTAAAGTTTAGATGTAAGGGTCTTCCAAATTCGTTCTTCCTTTTTAAAATGCCTGTGGCTGTTCAGGGCCTCTTACCCTTGCAAATACATTTGATTATGGGTTTTTCAATTTCTTTAAAAAGGCTGTTGGAATTTTTATCTGGATTGCTTTGAATCTGTATATCAATTTGGGTAGAATTGACATCTTATGATATTTAGTGTTCCAATCCATGAGCATGGAATGTTCTTCCAATTATTAGGTCTTTTAAAATGTCTTTTAGCTATGCATTGAAGTTTTCTGAATACAATTGTTTTATATCCTAAATGTATTGATATTATTTCTAAAAATTTGATTCTTTTAGTAGCTATTGTAAATGGAAATATTTTCCTGACTTCCTCCTCAGATTGTGCATTACTAGTTGCATTAACCAGACAAAGGGGTGCTGATGCAAAGTACCAGAAAATCTGTTAGTTTTTATTTGGTGTAAAAGCTGACAGTCACAAGGCCCTAAAGAGTCCAACTCAAGTTACCATAAGAGGTATTTTCTCACCCAAAGTCTGTTGCCACGAGTTGCTGCAAGATGGCAGGTGATAATTGTGAGGGCTCAGCCTTTCTCTTTCCTCTTAAGTCCATATGCCTGGCTTCTTCTGATCACAGCTGTAGGCTGGAAGGCTCATTTCTTTCCAGGCTCAGCTGCTCTGTTCTCTTCACAAGGTCAGCTGTAAGCTATCAGGTGAATGGCTGATTTTTCTTCCTGGGGCTCTCTTCCATGTCTATGGAGCTCCCTTCCTCTTTTCTCATGTATCAGCTTCTGTCTCCTTGATTGAGTGTTGAGTGTCCATTTATATAGTCCACCAAGGGGGTGGAGACTCAACCCTGCACACGCGAATGATGTGGTCAAATCTAAGCCCTAATCTTAATATAAGTAAGTAAATGTAAAACCTTTGAATTTAATACAGTCAAAGGGTTTCAGGCCCTGAGGATCAGACCAGTTTATAAACATAACCTACATCTCTTTTATTGGAATTCATAAATAATATCAAACTGCCACACTAGTGTATAGAAAAATCACTGATTTTTGTTTATTAATCTTGTATCCTGACAAAGTACTGAAACCATTTATAGCTCTAGCAGCTTTGTTGTAGATATTTAGGGACTTTCTAGGTATAGAATCATATCCTCAGTGAACAGCAAAAATTTTACTTCTTCCTTTCCAATTTGGTTGATTATATATATTTTTTCTTGCCTGATTGCTCTGGCTAGAATCTCTAACACTATATTGAACAACAGTGGTGATGGTGGACATCCATGAATGATCCTGATCTCAATGGGAAAGCTTTGAGTCTTTCACCATTGAGTAAAATGTTAGCTGTGGGTTTTTCATATATGGCCTTTATCATGTTGACAACATTTCTTTCAAATCCTATCTTTTGTAATATTTTTATCAAAAATGATGCTGTATTTTGTCAAATGCCTTTTCTGCATCAATCTATAGGATCATGTGATTTTTCTTGTTTGATTTATTAATGTGGTGTATTACACTGATTGATTTTCTTCTGTTGAACCACCCTTGCATGTCTGGTACAAACCACTAGATCATGATAAATAATTATTTTAATGTGTTGTTGAATTTAATTAGCAAGTATATTTTTGAGGATTTTTGCATCCATATTCATTAGGGAGATTGGTCTGTAATTTTCTTTTTCTTTTCTTCTTTTTTTTTTTTTTTTTTTGTAATATCTTTATCCGGCTTTGGTATTAGGGTGATATTGGCTTCATAAAATGAGTTTGGTAGTGTTACTTCTTGTTCAATTTTTTTGGAAGAGTTTTAATAAGATTGGTATTAAATCTTATTTGAATGCTTTGTAGAACTCACTTATAAAAACTTCCGGTACTGGGCTTTTCATTTTGGAGAGTTGTTTAATGACTGTTTCAATCTCTTTACTTGTGATTGATTTGTTGAGGACTACTACTTCTTCTAGGATCAGTGTAGGTTGTTTATATGTACCTAGGAATTTTTCCATTTCATCTCCATTCTCTAGTTTATTGGCATACAGTTGTTCATAGTATCCTTTTATGATCTTTTATTTCTGTGGGGTCAGTAGTAATGTCCCCATTTTCAGTTTTATTTTATTTGCGGCTTCTCTCTTATTTCTTTTTCAGTCTAGCTAAGCATTTCTTATATTTTGTTAATCTCCAAGAACCAACTTTTGGTTTTGTTAATTTCTCTGTGTTGTGTTTTTGTTCTCAATTTCATTTATTTCTGCTTTGGGAATAGTTTGCTGTTCTTTTTCTAGTTCCTCCAGCTGTGTAGTTTGGGTATTGATTTTAATGTAAGCATTGAAGACTATAAATTTCCCTCTCAGCACTAACTTGACTGTATCCCATAGGTTCTGATATGTTGTGTTTTTGTTCTCATTTGTCTTGAGGTATTTATTGATTTCTTTTGCAATTTGTTCTTTCACCCACCGATTATTTAAGAGAGTGTTTTTTAATCTCCATATATTTATGAATTTTCCCTTTTTCCACCTCTTGTTGATTTCTAACTTTATTTCATTATGTTAAGAGAATGTGCTTTGTAGAATTTCATTGAGATCTGCTTTGTAACCCAACATATAGTCTATCCTGGAAAAAGATCCATGAGCATTTGAGAAAAATGCATATCCTGCTGGTTTGGGGTGCAATGTTCTGCTTCTGTCTATGAGGTTTAGTCCATGTGTCATATTATTCAATCTCTCTGTTTCTTTATTGATACTCTTCCAAGATGTTCTATCCAATGCTGGCAGTCGGGTATTGAAGTCTCCAAATTTTATTGTGGAGATGTCTATGTCTCCCTTCAGTTTTGCCAGTGTTTGCCATATGTAATTTGGGGCATCCTGGATATGTGCATATACATTTCTAATTGTTATTTCTTCCTGGTGAATTGCTCCTTTATAAATATATGATGTCCTTCCTTGTTCCTAATAACAATTTTGTTTTTAACATCTATTTCATCTGATATAAGGTTAGCTACTCCAGCTTTTTTGTTGTTGTTGTTACTGCATGCATGTATTATCTTTTTCCAGCCTATCACTCTCAATCTATTGGTATCCTTGGGTCTAAGGTGAGTCTCGTGTAGACAGCATACAGATGGCTCATATTTTCTTATCCATTCACCAGTCGTGTCTTTTGTTGGGAAGTTTAATCCATTAACATTCAATGTTATTACTGTAAAGACAGTTCTTATTTCACCCATTTTGACCTTTGTGTTTTATCTGTAATATTTTATTTTCACCACTCTTTTACACTTTTAGTTGCTTTTACTGATATAATCTTCATTTCTAGGCTCTCTTCAATCCATTTAGTATTTCCTGCAAATCCAGTCTCTTGGTTATGAACTCTCTCAGTTTCCGTTTACCTGTTAATATTCTAAATTCAC
>PVKH010025991.1:0-13308 GCA_004027955.1 Chaetophractus vellerosus | reverse complement strand
GGGGGAATTGAGGAGGGGGTTTAGTACATGAGATTGTCTTGTAGTCTGTGTGTGACTCTGCTGTGATCTAAAACTTCTTTGAAAATTAAATGAAAAAAGGTGGGATGCTTGAGAGTGAGAAGAAGATGGTGTTATGAAACAGACTGACTCCAGATATTGCACCTACAAGGAAAAATTGGAAAATATTTTGTATACATATAAATCTTATTATTTTTTCACATATTTTGAATAGCTGTGTCCTCTGGCAATGTCTTGTTTTCTATTTTCTACTTTTAATTTTTAAAAAATTGTTTTTTTTATTTTTAAATTTTTCTGATGATTTGATTCTTGCATTTAAATGTCGCTGTTAGGGCTGGTTCACAGGGGGGGATGATCTGGTGAGACAGGACACTCTGTGGAGTGAATCTGTGAATACTGTCACCAGGGGAGTCAAGCCAGTGGGAGTTGTGGGTCCAGGGGTGGTTGGATGGGATGGAGTGGATCAAATGAAGGGCATTTCTTGGCCTGTGGAAGTGTTTTCCATTGCCTTGCAGTGGTTTGTACAGGACAGGGTGATAGTCATCAAAATTTATAAAAGTGTATGAACTAAAATGTGGACCTTGATGTGGGCCAATGACAATGTTGGTGAATTATGTTTCACTATCTGTTTGTCAGTTATGTTGATGCTGCTATCCACATACAAAAAGGTTTTGGTATAGGGGGAATGGAGGAGGAGGTTGTGTATATGATATTGTCTTGTATTCTGTGTGTGAATCTGCTGTGACCCAAAACTTCCTGGAAAATTAAATGATAAATGGAGGGCTGCTTGAGGGTGAGAAGAGGAAGGTGCCATGAAACAGACTGAACACCAGATATTGCACTGACAAGGCACAATCAGAAAAGTTTTTTTATTCATATATGTTATTTTTTCACATTTTTGAATAGCCCAATCCTTTAATAAAATCTTGTTTTCTATTTTCTATATATTTTTTAATTTTCAAAAAATATCTTTTATTTTTTAAGTTGTCCTATATTTTAACTATTACATTGAAATATCATTATTATTTCATTTTCCTATTCATTGCAATTGGCTATTGTTATGGCTTCACCTGTGAAGAGGCTATGGATCACAGAAGGGTCACAATGTGGATGGGAGAGGATGTCAAGGTTGGGGGTGCATGGGATGTAGTCCATGTGAACATACATAAAAGGCATACATAATTCTTCACATTCTCATGGGACATTGTCATGGGGTGAAGAACTACTCAATAAATGGGAAAACACTGAATTCCCATGTTGGAGAGCTCTGGCATATTTTCCAGAAGAGTAGCAACATCCCCCTGAGTGCAGGGGCAGGGTCTGGCAAAAGAGGATGATCCATTAATGGGCCCTTGTTATTGATGACTTGCCTTATGAGTCATTGCTGTTGAAATTGAAATAGCCTAGTGATAAGAGGTGCCTAAGAGTTGACTCTGGAGACCTCCTTGTTGCTCAAATGTGGCCTCTCTATAAGTCAAACTCAGCATATGAATGCATTAACTTCCTCCCAGTGTGGGACATGAATCCCAGTGATGAGCATTCCTGGCAATGAGGGATTAGTAACAAATGCCTATGGGCAGAATGACTGGAAAAAGACTCTGAATAAAAGGGGGAAATGTTAAAGTCAAATGAGTTCATAGGGCTAAGAGGCTTCAAAGGGAGTTGGGAGACTAAACCAGAGGTAACACTTATGGACACACCAGTAGGACATCCTAGGCTTCCAATATAGATATCACCTCAAATAGGCTGACTTCTGAGGGCTTTGGAGATAACCAGGTCCTATATCAGGGCAGATAGCCCCATAATTTGGTGCCCTACCAGTGGGCCCTAATTTGGAACCCTTGATCCTGAGAGTGAGAGAGACTGACTGAACTATGTCCTCACTGCTCATAATCCATTGGTCTCTTCTGTTCAAATGTATATTTGATGCTGGAGTTTTAGGTGCACTTCCAGAGACCAGAGCCTATGGGCTATCCATGTGCCATCTGGGTCTAGAGGCTCTGAGGACCTGCAACTCCTACTCTACAACTCAATGGACTCCCCCAGGACAATTAGTGTGGAGATGATGATCGATTGGCTATCCTGTGGAATGGAGAGTGCCTGCACCTGCAGGCAGATCACCTCTTCAATTGTATCCAAGGGATATGAGCTCCCTCACACTTTGTGGTGGAGGGGACTTCACCATCCAGACTCCTTATGATTGGGGGAAGAACTACAGACTAGAATGGACTTGTTGGTGTCATTATAAACTTATTATACATGCAATGGAAGAAATTACAAAATTATATGGAGCCAGAGTCACTGGACACTGTGGGGGCAGCAAGAGGGAAGGGTAATTGTAATATAGGGTTTTTTGGGGGGGAACATGAGAATTGTCATGGGTGATGTTGCAATGGAGGATATAGGCCAGTTTATATCATCATGTATAATGCAGAACTGTAAGGGAGAGAGGGTTGTCTACACTCTGAACTATGATCCATGCTTCATGGCAAAGCCCCAAAATGTGTATATCTATCACAGGTGTTATTCCACACTGAAAAAGGATATATGTGTGGGAGGTTGTGGAAGGTGTGGGAGGGTGGCATATGGGTTCTCCTAAAATTTCTGTGTAACATTTATGTAACCAATGTATATGAAAATAACATATATATATAAGAAGTAACTTGCTTGGTTTGGAAAACTGATGATCCTGGTGCATTCAGAGAGCATTAGGTAATAGCAGTGATTTGGCATTGATGGTAAATGAAAACAAGGACATAGCCACGAATTCAACAAGAAAATTTTTGGCTTGGAAAACTGATGATTCGGGTGCATTCACAGAATGTTAGGTAATAGCAGTGATTTGGTATTGATGAGAAGTGAAAACAAGGGCATAGCGATGAGTTAAACAAGCAAATTGCTTCATTTGGAGAACAGATAATCCTGGTTCATTCACAGAGTATTAGGTAATAGCAGTGATTTAGCACTGAGTGTAAATGGAAGCCAGGGTGCAGGAGCCAATTAAAAAAGTAACTTGCTTGCTTCCCAAAACTGATGATCTAGGTGCAGTTTCAGAGATTTTGTGAAACCAATCCATAGACATTGAATGTATGTGAAAAGAGGTGCATTGGTGTCAATTGAACAAGTAATTGACTTGGATTTCAAAGCTGAAGATCCTGGTGCATTCACACAGCATTAGGTAAAAGCAGTGATTTGTCAAGCATTGTAAGTGTAAACAAGGACATAGCCACAAGTTAAAGAAGTAATTTGCTTGGTTTGGAAAACTGATCATCCTGGTGCCTTCAGAGAACGTTAGGTAATAGCCATGATTTGGCTTTGATGGTAAGTGAAATCAAAGGCATAGCCATGAGTTAAACAACTAAAATGCCCTGTTTGGAAAACTGATGATCATGGTGCATTCACAGAGTGTTAGGTAATAGCAGTTATTTTTCTTTGGTGGTAAGTGAAAACCGGGTCTCAACAGCCAAATAAAGAAGTAAATTGCTTCCTTTCCAAAACTGATAATCTTGGTGCAGTTACAGAGATTAGGTGAAATCAACCTTTAGACACTGATTGTTAGTGATAACAGGTTCATTGGTGTCAATTGAACAAGTAACGGGCTTGGATTTCAAAGCTGAAGATCCTGGTGCATTCACATAGTGTTAGGTAAAAGCAGTGATTTGTCATTCATTGTAAGGGAAAACAAGGGCATAGCACCCAGTGAAACGATTACCTGCCTTGGTTTTGCAAACTGATATTCCTGGTGCATTCCCTGGGTGTTAGGTAAAAGTAGTGATTTGACATTGATTGTAACTGAAAATAAGTGTGCAGCAATGAATAACAGGAGGAAATATGTTGGATTTCCAAAATGAACTATCTGGTGACTTCATAGAGCATTAGGTAAAATAACTGACTTGCTATTGATTGTAATTGAAAACAAGGGCATAGCCACTAGTTAAACTAATAAATTGCTTGGTATGGAAAACTGATGATCCTGGTGTATTCACAGAGTGTTAGGTAATAGCAGTGATTTGGATTTGATGGTAAGTGAAATGAAGGGCATAGCCATGATTTAAACAAGTAAATTGTTCATTTGGAAATCTTATGATCCTGGTGCATTCACAGAGATTTAGGTACTAGCAGTGATTTGGCATTGATGGTAAATGTAAACAAGGGCATAGCCATGAGCTAAACAAGCAATTGCTTCCTTTGGAAAATGGATTACCCTGGAGCATTCACAGAGCATTAGATAATAGCATTGTTTTGGCATTGAGTAAAATGATTACCAGGTCTCAGCAGCCAAATAAAGAAGTAATTTGCTTGCTTTCCAAAACTGATAATCTTGGGGCAGTTAGAGAGCATTAGGTGAAATCAATCTTTAGACAGCGATTGTAAGTGAAAACAAGTGCATTGGTGTCATTTTAACAAGTAAAGGGCTTGGATTTCAAAGCTGAAAATCCAGGTGCATTCACAAATCTTTTGGTAAAATTAATGTTTTGAAATGCAATGTAAGGGAAAACAAGGGCATAGCTCACAGTGAAACAAGTAACTGGATTGGTTTTTCAAACTGAAATTTCTGGTACATTCCCAGGGTGTTATGTAAAAGTAGTGATTTGACATTGATTATAACTGAAAACAAATGTGCAGCATTGAATAAAAAGAGGAAATATATAGGTTTTCCAAATGGAATTATCTGGTGCCATCATAGAGCATTAGGTAAAACCACTGACTTGCTATTGATTTTAAGGGAAAACAAGGGTATAGCCACTGGTTCAAGAATAATTTGCTTGGTTTGGAAAACTGATGACCCTGGTACATGCAGAGAGTGTTAGGTAATAGCAGAGATTTGGCTATGATGATAAGTGAAATCAAGGACAGAGGCACGAGGTAAACAAGGAAGATGCTTTGTTTGGAAAACTGATGATCCTGGTGTGTTCACAGAGTGTTAGGTAATAGCAGTGATTTGGCATTGATGGAAATTGAAAACAATGGTATAGCCACGAGTTAAAGAAGCAAATTGCTTCATTTGGAAAAAGAATTATCTTGGTGCATTCATGGAGCATTAGGTAACAGCAGTGATTTTGCAATGATTGTAAGTGGAAAAAAAAAGGGCTCAGCATCCAAATAAAGAAGTAACTTGCTTGCTTTCCCAAACTGATAATCTTGCTGCAGTTACAGAGCATTAGGTGAAAACAATCTTTAGACATTGATTGTAAGTGGAAACAGGTGAATTGTTGTCAAGTGAACAAATAACAGACTTTGCTTAACAAGCTGAAGATGCTGGTGCATTCACACAGCGTTAAGTAGAAGCAGTGTTTTGCCAGGCATTGTAAGGGAAGACAAGGACATAGTACCCCAGTGAAACAAAACCTGGCTTGGTTTTGGAAACTGATGTTCCTGGTGCATTTCCAGGGTGTTAGGTAAAAGTACTGATTTGATATTGATTGTAACTGAAAACAAATATGCAGCATTTAGTAAAATCAAGAAATATGCTGGTTTTTGATCATGACCTATCTGGTGCCTTCATCGAGCATTAGGTAATCCACTGACTTACTATTGATTGTTAGTGAAAACAGGAGAATAGCCACAAGTTAAAGAAATAACTTGCTTCATTTGGAACGCTGATGATCCTGGTGTATTCAGAGAGCATTATGTAATAGCAGTGATTTGGCATTGATAGTAAGTGAAAACAAGGGCATAGATATGAGTTAAACAAGCAAATTGCTTGGTTTGGAAAACTGATAATCCTGGTGCATTCAGAGAGTGTTAGGTAATAGCAATGGTTTGGCATTGATGGTAAGTGAAAACAAGGGCATAGCCCCTAATTAAACAAGCAAATTCCTATGTTTGGAAACTGGATGATCCTGATGCATTCACAGATTTTTAGGTATGAAGAGTGATTTGGCATTCAATGTAAGTGAACACCAGGGCCTAGCAGCCAAATAAAGATGTAAATTACTTGCTTTCCAAAACTGATGATATCGGTGAGTTACAGGGCACTAGGTGAATCCACCATTAGACAATGATTGTAAAGATTTCAGATGCATTGGTGTCAATTGACCAAGTAACAGGCTTGGATTTCAAAGCTGAAAAACCAGGTGCCTTCACACCGTGTTAATTAAAAGCCATGATTTCCTATGCATTGTAAGTGAAAACAAGGGCATAGCACCCAGTGAAACAATTAACTGACTTGGTTTTGCATACTGATGTTCCCAGTGCATTCCCAGGATATTATCTAAAAGTAGTGATTTGACATTGATTGTAACTGAAAACAAGTGTGCATCTTTGAATAAAAGGAGGAAATATGTTGGTTTTCCAAAATGAACTATCTGGTGCCTTCATACAGTATTAGGTAAAAAAACCTGACTTGCTATTGATTGTAAGAGAAAACAAGGGCATAGCCAGAAGTTAAAGAAGTAACTTGCTTGGCTTGAAAAACTGATGATCCTGGTGCATTCAGTGAGCATTAGGCAATAGCAGTGATTTGGCATTGATGGTAAGTGAAAACAAGGACATAACCATGACTTAAACAACTGAATTGCTTGGTTTGGAAAACTGGTGATCATGGTGCATTCACAGAATGTTAGGTAACAGCAATGATTTAGGATTGACTGTAAGTGAAAGCCCAGGTGCCACAGCCAAATAAAGAAGTAAGTTGCTTGCTTTCCAAAACTGGTGATCTTGGTGCAGTTACAGAGCATTAGGTGAAACCAATCTATAGAAAATGATTGTAAGTGAAAATAGTTGCATTGGAGTCAACTGAACAAGTAATGGGCTTGGATTGCAAAGCTGAAGATCCTGGTGCATTCATACAGTGTTAAGTAAAAGCAGTGATTTGCCATGCATTGTAAGGGAAAACAAGGGCATAGCACCCAGTGAAACACATAACTGTCTTTTTATTGTTAACTGATGTTCCCAGTGCATTCCCAGGGTGTTAATTAAGAGTATTGATTTCACATCGATTGTAACTGAAATCAAGTGAGCAGCATTAAAAAAAGAAGGAAATGTACTGGTTTTCTAAACTGAACGATCTTGTGCCTTCATAGAGAATTAGAAAAAAAACATGAAATTGCTATCAATTGTAAGTAAAAACAAGGGCATAGACACGAGTTAAAGAAGTAATTCCCTTGGTTTTGAAAATTGATGATCCTGATGCATTCACAGAGCATTAGGTAATAGCAGCAAATTGGCATTGATGGTAAGTGAAAACATGGGTATAGCCACGAGTTAAACAAGAAAATTGCTTAGTTGGAAAACTGTTGCTCCTGGTGCATTCAGAGAGCATTAGATCATATAAGTGATTTGGCTTTGATGGTAAGTGAAATCAAGGGCATAGTGACAAGTAGAACAATTAAATTACTTGGTTTGGAAGACTGATGATCCTGATGCATTCAGTGAGCATTAGGTAAGAGCAGTGTTTTGGTATTGATGGTAAGTGAAAACAGGGGCATAGTCATATGTTAAACAAGCAAATTGCTTCTTTTGAATAACTGATGATCCTGGTGCATTCAGAGATCATTAGGTATCAACAGTGATTTGGCATTTAGTGTAAGTGAAAACCAGGCCTCAGCAGCCAATTAAAGAAGTAACTTGCTTGCTTTCCAAAACTGATGATCTTGCTGCAGTTCCAGAGCACTAGGTGAACCAATCATTAGACAATGATTGTAAGAGAATACAGGTGCATTGGTGTCAATTGAACAATTAGCAGACTTTGCTTACCAAGCTGAAGATCCTGGTGCATTCACACAGTGTTACATAAAAGCAGTGATTTCCCATGCATTGTAAGTGAATACAAGGGCATAGCACCCAGTGAAACAATGAACTAGCTTGGTTTTGCAAACTGATGTTCCCAGTGCATTCCCAGGTATTAGGTAAAAGTAGTGATTTGACACTGATTGTAACTGAAAACAAGTGTGCATCATTTTTTTTTCTTTTTAAAGAATTATTTATTTTATTACATATCTCCCCTTCCCCCCGCTGCGGCGACACGCCAAGAGTGGTCACTGTGCAGGCGTGGCTTTCCCTGCTTGTGGGCAGTCTCTGCATCCATTCATGGCTGGCTTTCAGTTCATGAGTGGCTGGCTGCGCTCCATCCATGGGTGATGTGCCCTGCCCATGGTGGCTCTTGCCATGTCCATGGCAGCTTCTTGCCCTGCCCACGGTGGCTCCAGCCCGCCCATGGTGGCTTGCCATTCTCAAGGAAGTCTGCCCACTAGGAGAGGTCCCCAGGAATTGAAACCAGGGCCTCCCATGTGGTATGCCAGCACCCTATCCACTGGGCTATTGAGCCAGCCCCAAGTGTGCATCATTGAACAAAAGGAGGAAATATGTTGGTTTTCCAAAATGAACTATCTGGTGCCTTCATAGAGCATTAGGTAAAAACACTGACTTGCTATTGATTGTAAGAGAAAACAAGGACATAGTCACGAGTTAAAGAAGTAACTTGCTTGGCTAGAAAAACTGATGATCCTGGTGCATTCAGTGAGCATTAGGCAATAGCAGTGATTTGGCATTGATGGTAAGTGAAAACAAGGACACAGCCATGACTTAAGTGAATTGCTTGGTTTGGAAAACTGTTTACTTGGTGCATTCACAGAGCATTAGGAAGTAGCAGTGATTTGACTTTGATGATAAGTGAAAACAAGGGCATAACCATGAGTTAAACAAGCAAATTGCTTCATTTGGAATGCTGGTGATCCAGATGCATTCACAGAGCTTTAGGTAATAATAGTGATTTTTCATTGAATGTAAGTGAAAATCTGGGCAGAGCAGCACAATAAAGAAATAAGGTACTTGCTTTTCAAAACTGATGATCTTGCTGCAGTTACAGAACATTAGGTGAAACCAAACTTTAGAAACTGATTGCAAGTTAAAACAGGTGCATTGGTGTCAATTGAAGAAGTAAGGGGCTTGAATATCAAAGCTGAAGATCCTGGTGCAGTCACATAGCATTAGCTAAAAGCAGTGATTTGCCATGCATTGCAAGGGAAAACAAGTGCATAGCACCCAGTGAAACCAGTAACTGGCTTGGTTTTGCAAACTGATGTTCCCAGTCCAATTCCAGGGTGTTAGGCAAAAGTTCTGATTTCACATTGATTGTAACTGAAAACAAGTGTGCCCCATGAATAAAAGGAGGAAATATTTTGGTTTCCCAAATTGAACAGTCTGGTGTCTTCATAGAGCATTATGAATAAACACTGACTTGCTATTGATTATAAGTGAAAACAAGGGCATAGACACTAGTAAAAGAGGTAAATTGGTTGGTTTTGAAAACTGAAGATCCAGTGCATTCACAGAGCATTAGGTAATTGTAGTGATTTGGCATTGATTGTAGGTGAAAACTAGGGCATAGCAGCAAAATAAAGAATCAACTTGGTTGGTTTCCAGAGCTGATGATTTTTCTGCAGTTAAAGAACATTGGGTTGAACCAATCTTTAGACACAAATTGTAAGTGAACACAGGTGCATTGGTGTCAAGTGAACTAGTAAAGGGCCTGTATTTCAAAGCTGAAGATCCTGGTGCATTTACACAGCATTAGCTAATAGCAGTGATTTGCCATGCAGTATAAGGGAAAACAATGGCATAGCACCCAGTGAAAAAAGAAGGTCGCTTGGTTTTGCAAACTGATGTTCCCAGTTCATTCCAAGGGTGTTAGGTAAAATTAGTGATTTAACATTGATTTTAACTGAAGACAAGTGTGCAACATTGAATAAAATGAGGAAATATCTTGATTTTCCAAAATGAACAATCTGGTGCCTTCATAGAGCATTATGAAAATATATGACATGCTATTGGTTGTAAGTGAAAACAAGGGCATAGCCACGAGTTAAAGAAGTACCTTGATTGGTTTGGAAAACTGATGATCCTGGTGCATTTGAGAGTGTTAGGTAATAGCAGTGATTTGGCAGTGATGATAAGTTAGATCATGGGCATAGCCATGATGTAACAAGTAAATTGCTTCATTTGGAAAACTGGTGATCCTGGTGCATTCACAGAGCATTAGTTAATTGCAGTGATTAGGCATTGATGTTAAGTGAAAAGAAGGGCATAGCCACGAGTTAAACAAGTAAATTGCATCATTTGGAAAACTGATGATCCTTGTGCATTAACAGAGTGTTAGGTAATAGCAGTGATTCGGCATTGAGTGTAAGTGAAACCAAGAGTGCAGCAGCCAAATAAAGAACTAAATTGCTTCCTTTCCAAAACTGATGATCTTGGTGTAGTTACAGAGCATCATCTGAAACTAATCTTTAGAAATTGATTGTAACTGAAAACAGATGCATTCGTGTCAATTGAACAAGTAACCAGCTTGGATTTAAAGCTGAATATCCTGGGGAATTCACACAGCCTTTGGTTAAAGCAGTGATTTGCCATGCATTGTAAGGGAAAACAAGGGCAGAGCACCCAGTAAAAAAGGCAACTGGCTTGGTTTTGCAAATTGATGTTCCTGGTGCATTCCCAGAGTCATAGGTAATGTAGTGATTTGACATTGATTGTAACTGAAAACAAGTATGCAGCATTGAATAAAAAGAGGAAATTTTTGGTTTTCCAAACTGAACTATCTCATGCCTTCACAGAGCATTAGGTAAAACTACTGAGTTGCTATTGTTTGTAAGTGAATACAAGGGCATAGTCATGAGTTAAAGAATTAACTTGCTTGGTTGGAAAACTGGTGATCCTGGTGCATTCAGAGAGCTTTAGGCAAGACCAGTGATTTGGCTTTGATGATAAGTGAAAACAAGGGCTTGGCCATCCATGAGTTAAGCAATTTAATTTCTTGGTTTGGAAAACTAATGATCCTGGTGCATTCACAGAGTGTTAGTTAATAGGAGTGATTTGGCATTGATGGTAAGTGAATACAAGGGAATAGCGATGAGTTAAACAAGAAAATTGCTTCCTTTGGAAAACTGATGATCCTGGTGCATTCAGAAAGCATTAGGTAATAGCAGTGATTTGGCATTGAGTGTAAGTGAAAAACAGGGCTCAACACCAAATAAAGAAGTAACTTACACAGCTTTCCAAAATGGATGATCTTGGTGCAGTTACAGAGCATTAGGAGAAACCAATCTTTAGACATTGATTGTAATTGAAAACAGGTGTATTGGAGTCAACTGAACAGGTAACGGGCTTGGATTTCAAAGTGGAAAATCCTGGTGCATTCACACAGCATTCAGTAAAAGCTTGGATTTGCCATGCATTGTAAGGGAAAACAAGGGCATAGCACACAGTGAAACATGCAACTGGCTGGTATTGGAAAGAGATGTGCCTGTTGCATTCCCTGGGTGTTCAGTAAAAGTAGTGATTTGACATTGATTGTAACTGAAAAAATTGTGCAGAATTGAAGAAAAGGATGAAAAATGTTGGATTTCCAAAATGAACTATCCAGTGCCTCCATAAAGCATTAGGTAAAACCACTGACTTGTTATTGATTATATGGGAAAACAAGGGCATTGCCATGAGTTAAACAAGCAAATTGCTTGGTTTGGAAAATTGATGATCCTGGTGCATTCTCAGAGCATTAGGTAATAGCAGTGATTTGGCATTGACTGTAAGTGAAAACAAGGGTGCAGCAGCCAAATAAAGAAGGAAATTGCTTGCTTTCAAAAACTGAATATTTTGTGGCAGTTACAGAGAATTAGGTGAAACCAATCTTTAGGCATTGATTGTAAGTGAACACTGGGGAATTGGTGTCAATTTAGCAAGTTAGGGCTTGGATTTCAAAGCTGAAGATCCTTGTGCATTCATGCAGCCTTAGGTAAAAGCAGTGATTTCCCATATATTGTAATGGAAAATAAGGGTATAGCACCCAGTGAAACAATTAACTGGCTTGGTATTGGAAATTGAAATTCCTGGTGCATTCCCAGGGTGTTAGATGAAAGTTGAGATTTGTCATTGATTATAACTGAAAACAAGTGTGCAGCATTGAATGAAATGAGGAAATATGTTGGTTTTCCAAAATGAACTATCTGGTGACTTCATAGAGCATCAATTAAAACCACTGACTTTCTACTGATTGTAAGTAAAAACAAGAGCATAGCCACAAGTTAAAGAAGTAACTTGCTTGGTTTGGAAAAGTGATATTCCTGGTGAATTCAGGGAATATTAGGTAATAGCAGTGATTTAGCATGGATGGTAAGTGAAAACAAGGGCATTGCCATGAGATAAACAGGTAAATTGCTTGGTTTGCAAAACTGATGATCTTGGTGCATTCTCAGAGATTAGGGAATAGCAGTGATGTGGCATTGACCATAAGTGAAAACCAGGTCACAGCAGCCAAATAAAGAAGTAAGTGGCTTCCTTTCAAACACTGATGATCTTGGTGCAGGTACAGAGCATTTAGTGAAACCAATCTTTTGACATTGATTGTGAGTGAAAATAGGTGCAGTGGTGTCAATTGAACAAGTAATGGGATTGGATTTCAAAGTTGAAGATCCTGGTGCATTCATGCAGCATTAGGTAAAAGTAATGATTTACCATGAATGCTATGGGAAAACAAGGGTAAGAACACAGTGAAAGAAGTACCTGGTTGAGTATTGCAAACTGATATTCCCAGTACATTCCCAGGGTGTTTGGTAACTGTAGTGATTTGACATTGATTGTAATGGAAACAATTGTGCAACATTGAATAAAAGGAGGAAATATGTTGGTTTTTCCAAAATGAATGATCTGGCACCTTCATAGAGCATTAGGTAAAATAAGTGGCTTGCTGTTGATTGTAAGTGCAAACAAGGGCATAGCCATGAGTTAAAGTCATATCTTTCTTGATTTAGGAACCTAATGACACTGGTGCATTCACAGAGTGTTAGGTAATAGCAATGATTTGGCATTGATGGTAAGTGAAAACAAGGATATAGCCATGGGTTAAACAAGTAAATTGCTCAGGTTGCAAAACTAATGATGCTGGTGCATTCACAGAGTGTTAGGTAATAGCAGTGATTTGAAATTGATTTTAAGTGAAAACAAGGGCATAGACATGAGTATAACAAGCAAAGTGCTTCATTTGGAAAACTGATGATCCTTTTGAATTCACAGAGTGTAAGGTAATAGAAGTGATTTGTGAATGACTGTAAGTGAAAGTCAGCATGCAGCAGCCAAATAATGAAGTAACTTGGTTGCTTTCCAAAATGATGATGCAGTTTCAGTGCATTAGTTGAAACCAATATTTAGACATTGATTGTAAGTGAAAACAGGTGCATTGGTGTCAACTGAATAAGTAACAGTCTTGGATTTCAGAGCTGAAGATTCTGGTGCATTTGCACAGCATTAGGTAAAAGGCATGATTTGCCAGCATTGTAAGGGAAAGCAAGGACA
>PVKH010025990.1:0-13307 GCA_004027955.1 Chaetophractus vellerosus | reverse complement strand
AGTTGCATCCACATAATGCATCTGAAAGGCAGGTGTTTCTATCATTGTTGACAGAAAAGAAACTGACCTAAGCCTATCTTGTTATATGAGACCTTTAGGTTCTTTTTGGAGGACAATGGTAGAGGTAGACTTGGTAGACTTGCATTCCCAGAAGAATTCAGACCAAATTCTGCCACATGTATAGATATCGATTAGACCAACCTTTATTATCAAAACAGGCACACAGCAGTTCACATGACCTGTTCTGTATGCTCAATAAAGTCCCAGCTTCCCAGGGCTCTGACCTTATGGAAGTCTCCCTCATGGCTGAGGGAGGGTCCCATCCCATTCTAGCAGCAGCATGTTGTCAGAAAGCCCCTTAGAGAAATCGCTGGATAGAGAACCATTTAGGAATCAAGCCTCAGACACAAACTCCAAGGGATACAGGGTACAGACCTCAGTGAAATTTTATACTGCCTTTTGAAAAGGTGTACAGGACTCTAAATCATTTTGATCAATTCCCAAATCTTGAGTTCCTATAATTTCAATAATGAGAGACAACGTCTACATCTATCATACTAACTGACAGGATGCTAATTTCATTAAGGGAAAAATGACTTTTTTTAATCTCTTGTATGAAAACTAGCAAAGGGTCTATTGCAGAACAAGGTATTAGGGGAGGAAATGCAGTAGCCACTTCTGGAGTGTGGCTTTTTAGTTAGAATGGGACCTGACCAATCGTGGACTGTACTTCCCTGAGCACATGCTAGCTGACCACCAATAGAATTAAAAGTTAAACTATTTAGCAATGACATATTATCATGCTGATAAACTGAGACACTTTAAAGTAAATTAGAGACATTAAGGTATTGAGCAGCTTCAGTGAGGTTTGAGGAAGGTTGCATGGCTGTGGAAGGGAGACATTGGGATTTGAACCTAGATATATCTGACTTCAAAGTCCATGATTTTCACACCCAGCTATGTTGCCCCACCCATAAGATACAGCTTCTGTAATTCGGGGTCTTCTCTAGAAATAGGCAAGCAAGGCATAGGCATGACTAACCGTCACACGAGGCATTATATGACGGCTCATGTCCAGGCAATTCCTGGTGTCCAAGTTCAAATGAAAGGCTATTCACTTGTGGCTGGCGTGTTCAAGGGAGGCTTCAAGGAGGAGGAAGGATTTATGATGGATTCCAAAAGATAGCTAGGACTCCAGAGTGTGAAGAGTCGAGCTGCATTTTGAGATCAGGAAATAAAACTCTTCAAAGGGATATTACTGTAGGAAATACACTGCATGAAAACTTAAATTCTCCTTTATTTACAACTCACCTCTCTCTCTATTTTTCTGCAAATTTCTGGGTATCTTTTGGTGGGATTATTAACAGATTGTTGACATATCTCCTTCTCAATTAAGTATGCCATTGTCCTCCCTCTCTTTCTGTTACTACTCATGAAATGTTTGGGCAGAGCTCTGGGAATCTGAGTTTCTTCACCTACAGTTTGGGAATATTAATACATTTCTCACAGGGGGTGTCCTGGATATTATATAAAATAGTGCACAGGACAGTGCTTTGAAAACATCATATAGATGTATCATAGATGTTGTTATTCAATTTCGTCAAGTACAAAAATGCTAGAGGAAGAGACAAAAAAGACAACAAACAGAATTTCTTCTGGGGTCATTGCTTGTGGTACTGTGACTGATCCTTTGTATGTTAATACAATGGTTTTGAAATTATTTGAGCCTTCTCGTTCGTGTCCAATATTTCTATCCGTTGATGGAAGCACTGTATGATATTCAGCTTGGCACTGGCTGACCTGATAGAATGCAAAACAGTGATAGGGCCTCAGACCTGTTCTTGATTGACCCAAGGACTTAAAAAATGAAATAATCCAGTTCTATCATTTTTCATTTCCTGCAAAACATGAAAGCTGATAAGTCCTGGGCTCTGTTGTTATTACAAGGAAACAGTCAGATTGAACAGTCCCTTTAGCCAAGGACGGAACAATCCAATAGTGTCTGCTTCCAGAAATCTGCCACTTGAAGGCCAAAGACACCCTCCTCAACAAAAGGTTCTCTCATATGGGGTTTCCCTCGAAAGCCCCACTGCATGGTGAATAATCGATTTGAGCAACTGGCATTTTGCACATGGCCCTCCACCTTGATTTTTAGGAGAGGCAAGTAGGCCACATTCTATTCATACTCGTTATTGTTTTTTTAAAAGTGTCTAGGGAAGTGCCTTTGGTAGCTCAGAAATTTAATGTTCAGTTCAATCAGTTATTGGGGTCTCAAAGCTGTGGATAATCTCTAAATAGGATACACATGGTAATTAATCTTGAATTCCCTCTAACCACAAGTTTCAAAAGTGCATCAGAAAGCCAAAGTCCAAAAGAATATTTTCTTTCGTCTTCTTTTGTTTCTCTTTGCTCTGAATATTTCATATTGGCCTTTTTATGGAATAAATAATTTCTTTTCCTTGGGATATTCTCTTAGAGAATCATGAAACCCATTAGGAATGGATTGAATGGTAGATTCAATCATGGTAGAGTAAACGTTTAAGCATAGAAAGGGTTGCCTGGGAAGCTGACAGACGTCAGGGTATACAGAGGTCTGTTCTGCACACACCACATACTGCACTAATTGTGTCAATTTAAGGAAAATCAGCACAACCCACAGGCATTCTTTTACCACGTTTTCTTTTCCTTTTTGCCTGTCCCTTTGAGTCTTGAACCCCCTGTGTGTTTACTAGTTCACTAAGAATCTAATACCCAGTTGAGCTATGTAAACTTCAGTCTAAGTCTGCTGGCCATTGCTGGATTAACATGGAAAGGATGCTAAAGGAAAAAGAAGCAGAAGGACCTGGTGACTTGGTGGTCACATCCCATTCTCTCATGTTGCTTACTGGCTTTGGCTTGTAGCCACAACTTGCCGTAAGATGGAATAGAGCAGTATGTCTAAGACTTGACTATGCATGTAAATACATGGGGGATCTTGTTGAAATGCAGAGTCTGCTTTAGTAGATCTGGGGTGGGACCTGCGACCCTGTATTCTAACAAGCTCCCCAGAGGTTCTGATGCTGCGAGTACACGACCTACACTTTGAGTACCAAGGCCTTAGAGGACTTATTGGTCTGGGGGCCCCCTAAACATTCCAATTAGACTCAGGCTCCAGTAATAGTGCAGGACCTAATATAATATATAATGAAGAAATACTGTCTTTTGCCAGCATTTCCCTGGCCCGTCTCCTGGGAGCTAGCATAAAATGATTTCATTATGTTTATCAAATACTCCCTTCGAAGCATATTGCTATAAAAATCAGTTAAGCGTTTGTGACCAAATAAAATGGCTAAAGTGCTATAATTGTCTAAGGAGTGATATACGAGAAATTTACCAGAGCTATCTGGGTGCACAGGATCTTATAGCTTCTTTCATCCATCAAAGGTTTCCCTCCACAGATGTCAGCCAGGAGGTTATCTGTATCCTAAACACTATGCAAAGCTTTTTGGATGCTTTCTTTGGGACAGGTTGCCTCCATTGACTATGTTATCAATCAGGGCATAAACCACAGCCTTAATGTTATCTGAGACTCAGAAGTTCACCCTGGCATACAACTGCTGGGGAATTATGAGTTGTTAGGATTGCTCTAACATAGAGAGTATTGTGCTGTGAAGATTACGGTATCTTATTAGAAAAGGCTCTGGCCCAGATTTGTAGCTGTTCAAATCAGAGTATTTCTATCAGATACCCTAGGGAAGATGAAAAATGCTGGAACCTGTTTATTTACTCGTTTATATTCCCAGGATGCAGAGCCGGCAGCAGGAGCTGCAGCAGCCCTTACTTATTAGTACGAATTTCCCCTTTGAGGGGTTATTTAAAAATATTTGTACATATTTCAAATCCCTCAATCTGGTTTGTGGCAAATGGTTGCTTAAGCAGCTTCTTAATTATTTCATCCAAGTTTTTGCAGAAGGACTGTTGTGGATTTTTGGCACAAAGCTTTGAGGCCTTTAACTACCTCCTGAATGGATTTCAGAAACAGGAAAAAAAAAATCAAGGGGTGTTAAATTATTACTCCCTTTGTGTAGTATGCACAAATAGAATTGATTGTGGACCTCAGGATGGGAAAGAAATACTTGCACAGCTGCAGGGTAATAATTTTTATGTGTGTTAAAATTATGTCCTTGCTATTTTGTCATAATATTCCAGAGTGAAGCTTTGGAAGAATGACATGGTTATAATAATAGTAAATGGAGTCACTTTGTAGATCTCAGGTAATAAATCATCTCACAAACTTGTGCATGAAATGTATGCAAAAATCATTTAAAATCAATGGTAGATAAAAGGAAACAAATAAAACCAACACTTATTTTCCTGCAGTATCTGGTGGCATCATTCATTGGAGGGGATGATTGTCAGCACCAAACTTAGACTTAAGCAAATTTTGATTAGTACATGTTTGCCCAGTTTTGTTCCCATCCTTAAGTTTGAACTATCATGGACAGTTAGAAAGACTACTGGCCAATTTATTCCTTCCAGTCATGATGAAGTTGAGATGGCGCTCGCCTCCTATTTGATCCTATGGTGGCACGCTTGAATCAGCTCAATCCAGTATTCCTGCTTTTCCAGTTATTTAATTATGGGACACTTTGCATTTCATATAACTGTAAATATCCATATGCTTTATAAGAATCAGGAAGACATCCAGTAGTAGCTGGTGAGAGAGTTAGTCAGCATTCTGGAGCTGCCTTCCTGACATCAGATTGCACAGGAAATAACCAATTAGGAAATATAATGATGTGGAGCTTCACTCATGCTCTCTGTCTTCTTTCACCTCACACTACGTGTTTCAGGTATATGCGATTGGTCATGAAGAAAAGTGAGTATTAGAATTCAGGACGATATCCAGATTCAAGGTGCAGTGACAGGAATTTTGAGCCTTCTGACTGTGGAAAGAGTGATTCAATCAAAAGAGTGATGAGACTTTCTGGTAGATAAAGTTATGGGCAAAATAAGGTGAAATCACATATATATGTATATATACACATATGTGTGCACATGTATGCATACATGAGGGTTTTATTTCAAATTTTTATGAAAACTCCGTCATTCTCTCCTTTCATCATTTCACAAATAGTAATTAGCTACTCCCAATGCACAGTTATTCTGTAGTGGGGTGGGGAGAGGCAGACATGAACCAGTTAATTATCTAGTACATTACTTGCTTACCATTGTGATGAGTACTCAGAAGACGAAGTAAAGGAGTTATCAAAGTGTATGGGGGAGAGGGGCTCAACCCAAGTCAGGGGTAAGGATTCCTTCAGGAAGTGACATGTGAGCTGAGGAAATGATGGATGAGTAGGCACTAACTGGGTGAAGCAGGGCTCCAGCAGTTGTAGAGGAATGAGTAAATTCCAGGCAGAGGGAACAGCTGTGCAAAGGCCCCAAGGCAGGAAGTAGCATGGGGCCTTGGAAGCTCTGGAAGAGAACTAGGGTAGTTGGTATGGAGAACAAGGTGACATGAGGCTTGTGAGGTTGATAGGGAGTGTCAGGTTGTGGAGGGACTTGACAACCTTGTTGAAGAATTTGGAGTTTATTCCCAAGAACAACGAACTTTTGTCACACATTGAAGGGTGTTTTATTTCCATCTACATAATAAACACTCTGTTAGGAGGAGGGAAAAAAAACAGATTTCAATATCTAATTTTCCCTTGGAATTCAGACTCGAGCTTTCTAGATGATCTAAGGCAGGAGTTAGCGTCCTTTTAAAGCAAGGTGGTAAACTGGACCTCCTTATTATTCTGACATACAGGGGATGGACCCAACCTTAGAAGGCACAAGATGGTGGATGGGAGTTACTCACAATGCCAGAGATCAGTCTTTGCCTCTTGCCAGTCTGGCTCTGGCCCCGTATTGCCTGGGAACTATAGTTTGCTGTTCCTCCCATCTAGCCTTTGAAGGCTTGTATCACAAGGATTACTTTCAGATAAACTTTGATCTTTTATTTTCAATGGGCTTAGAGGATCATTCAGTCAATGCCTAAAAGAAGTCCCCAACTCATAAACTTTCATTTCCAAGGTTTATATATTAGTGTGTAGGATGGCCCTTCAACTCATCCCTTCAATCATGGAAGAGGCTTGCTTTCGCTTCGTTGCTCTAGGCCTTGCCATTTCTCCTAGAAGTGAGGTTATAAATGGTAGTTCTATTCCTGGGCAAGCCCACAGTTGTATGAACAACCTGGCCTCGGAGCCCTGGGAAAACGGGACAATGCAGTTCAGAAGGGAGGAAAGGAAGAATAGAATTCCCTTCCCTCTCTCTTGGGTGTGATTTTGAGAAAGGCACATTTGTCTCAAATTAGAGTGATAAAAGAAAATCCTGTCTGGGTTGGGGGAGGGAGGGCTGCAAGGATAAGCATAAACTCTGTTACTGAAAGGGGTCTCTGGAGCAAGGCTCCAAGTTGGCTGTGGCTGCCAGAGCTCAGCCATGGAAAGGCTGTGCAGGGCACTGCCTAGAGAAGTAGTTAGGCTGGTATGGCAGCTACTCTCATGCCCTGTCCTGTGCTCTGATAAAAGGGCAAGTTCACATGCCCTTGTGGGAAAAGGAAGGCAGGGCATCAGCTCCTTTGTTTCCTGGCTTTCTAGACTGAAGAGAACACTGCTAGCATGTCAGTGATTGGGTTGGTCTCCCTTTCGCTCTTTCTTTTTGGGTTCAGTGACTTATTTGCCAAAGCCTGAAAAGTGAAAGCAGTCTTTATCATTTCTCAGTAAATGCAGCCTTTTTCCATAGTGGAGCCACTATGGGAAACACAGGCAGAAATCACCAAGCACAGCTCCAGCAGTGGCCCCAGGCCTGCTCAGTGAAAAGTGGGGGCATGCTGGGAAGCCATCAGAAAATCCGGGGCAGAGCTAATAGAGGGCTTTTTCGGTGCTGCTGCAAGAGAGAAGGAAAACCCCACTAGTGATGCTCATTTCTTAGAGTCAGAAAATAAAATTGGGCAGCTGAGCAGAGAAGAGCTATCCCAGAAATGCTAAAAATCTAAGCTCCTAGAGCAGGGACTGTGTCTTCTGTCCCCTTGAATTCCCAAAGCCTATCACAGCCACCCCAAGAGAGCATCTTTCATTGCTGACTAGGAAAATCAGACGCTGCTGACAGGAGGGTCCACAAGAACAAAGGAGGGCATAGAGAGCAGAACCCTCAGACTTTGAGGCATTCAGCGAGGAAGAGATGGAATGAGAGAATATTTTCTCTTGTCTACAAAGGCCAGAAAGAGATCTCATTTCCATGGGAAACTACCTGTAATTATATTGGAAAGTGACAATGGACATTTTGCTTTGCTCAATTAGCTTTTTATTTTTTTAACTTGAGTATCTTAAATACTGGCTACCCAAGCTACCACGCTCGCCCGGATGGTTTGGGGTGCATCATTTGAAGGTGTGCACTAACAGGGCAGGGTTTGTGATAAGCACACGACCCATCACCCACCGTCGGTCAGGGTTTCCTAACGTGCGTCCCATGGGAACACCAGTCCCACAAGGTACTCCACCAAAACAGGAAAGAAAGGGTACTTGGCCAAATACCTAAGTGAAATAGAGTGGACTGTACCCTCCTTTTGGAGATTCATTGTCTAAATAGCTTATAAAGCTCTGAATTTCAGTGAACGGGCTTTGTTTTGTTTAACTCAGTGTCTCCTGAGCTTGAGTGAACATAGAACCCACTGCCATATACAGAATATTTCCTACTCGTTGGAAAATGCTACTGCTGTGGGTGGCTTGGAAAAGCAGATTGGACTTTTATCTGTTTGGGGGGAAGATCATGGAACCATGAGAAGTTGAAATTTTCCCTGGCAGATTCTAAAAAAACCCCTGGAGCATATGCCAGGGGAAATGTCCCCATTTCTTGAAGAGTCTAGAACAAGGGTTCTTTGCCTTATTTGTTCCATAGATCCCTTTGCCAGTCAGGTGAAATGAAGAGTACTGCAATTTATTTATTGCATACATTCATAAGTGAAGGAAATGCTAGCTTTCAGTTAGAGGTCAGAGAAAATAAAGATAATAAGTTAAATTTTTTTTCATTTCAAGCTCACAGACCCCCTGAAATCTTTCCACAGACTCCTGGTTAAGAATCCCTGGGCTAGATCAAGAGTCAGATTAAGCCTAGCACAATCTGTCATTTTATCTTCGTGTCACTAAATGAACGTAGCCAAATTGCTTCACTTTCTTCAGCTCTATTTCCTCAGCTGTCCTCTTGAGCTCCTTTCCTCAGGAGGATGTACAGAGATGAAAGGTGTGTCTTATTTAATGAAGCCACAAAGTATATATTTGGGTTTGTCATAGTTAAGAATTGATATTTCCTATTTACAAGCATAAGCCTTTTTTGCTATTGCTACCAGAAACCCAGAGAAGTCAAGACATTCTCTGCATTTACACATGTACAAAGCAGCACACAGAGAGATTTGGGGGATATGCCAGAGGCAGAAGCAGCTTCCTATCTAACAGGGTTTCTAGCTACCTGTGTCCTTGCTTGTGTTTCTACAAAAATGTTGTATGTACAGCTCACAGGATAGAGTCTTGACCTAAGAGGACTACAGCTGAGCTTGCTTCTAACGAAGTCTTTGCTCATACCTGGGTTTTCTAGGTTTGTAGTGATTTGTCAGTAGGTTCTATTTTCATTTCTGTGCTCTTTGCACAATTGAAACTATGGACCATGGTTAGTAGGAATGCTTCAATATGTGTTCATATTGTAACAAATGTACCACACTAATGAAAGATGTTGTTAATGGGGGAAAGTGGCAGAGGGGGAAAGAATGAGATTTACGGGAATCCCCCTATATTTTCAATGTAATATTTATGTAATCTAAAGGTTCTTTCAAAATAAATTTTTTAAAAAAGGGCCTTTTGAAATAAGTGGGGACATTTATCCACTAGGTGGCGCTAAGTCCTTTGTTCTCTGATCAATGCCTTTTGCTAAGTTAACAAGTATGTGATTTGGTGGGGCTTTCGGCAGAGTACTCGTCCTTCTTTCTTCTCGCCTTGTGTGAGAGCTAGTGTTTTGATGGGAAAATGTATGGACAATAGACATGTTTTCACACTGGGAATGAGAGGTTTTATGCCTTAGGATGTCCTGTGAGATGCAACCCTTGTGGGACCAGACTGCCTCTCTTTGAATTGGATTCCACAACTTGCTAGCTGTGTGGAAAATGGGAACTTAAACTATAGGTTACTCAACCTCTTAGCAGTTTCTTTATCTGCAAAACGGCTGCTTCATGTGTTGTTTTGTAGCATAAATGAAATAATCTTTGTGAAGTACTTAGCCAACAATCTGGCACATAACAAGCCTGGAATAAGTGATGGTTGTGACTTTTATTTGTGCTTCTATTTTTCATTTGATTCAATGTCTACTGAAAAAGAATTTTGTGTTTTTATTTGAAAATGTGAAAACTCAACGGTATTTGTATGTCTGATTGGAGTACCTGGATTCCTTTGCTACTCTTTGTATCCCTGCACTCCCTTAAACCATCTTAAGCCCTGGCACGGCCCTTCATTTCCCCTAATATGTTTTTCAAACTTCAGTGTTCGTCGTCACCTGGAAGGCTTGTTAAAACTGATTATTGAGACCCACCCCCAGAGTTTCCGGTAGAGCAGTTCTGGGGTGGGGCCTGAGAATTTGCATTTCTAACTAGTGACCAGGTGATAAAGATTTTACTGGTCCAAGCCCCACTGCCCACTGTCGTAGAAAGGATTGTTTCCACCCTAAGTAGGCAGGGAAGGCTGTAGCTGCAAGGCAGAATTTGACTGCTTGTTTAAAGCTTCTCCTGCCCAGAACCTGCTCCCTTTCTCAGCTTGCCCTTGGATCTGAAATTCCCTCTTTTAGAGATTTGTTTCTTTGAAAAAAACAGATAATCTCATTATGAGGCCTCCGACTCCTCTTTGTCATTTCTTTTGGCTGCTGCTGCTCCCCACACCCTCTTGAATTTTTATCTGAGGCTCACTGGAAACAATCAGGGCTTCCCCAGGGATTGTTTGGAGGCCAGCAGTTGGGCAAGGAATAGCAGGTGATTTCTCCACATTAAAATAATGACCTTTAGCACCATGCGAGGCACATAGTAAAAGTTCAAAAGTATTTGCTGAATGAATAACTTCTCCAGGGAAGGTACTCCTAGTGTAATGGGAGACCTCCCCAGTCAGAAAACTTCCCTTTTCCAGCACTGTGATCATAGGAAGTCACTAGAACTTTCTGAGCCTCAATTTTCTCTTCCAAAAAGGGGAATATTATTAATGTGGCGTCACATGACATACTGTATATGACAGCATTTTATAAACCCAATGCAACTTACATATTAGTTATTGTTGTGATTTACAGTCCTGTATTAATTAGTATGGCATTCTGTTAGGTTGTACTATATGAAATTGCGTGCTTGCCATTTTTGACTTATAAAAACGGCAGCTTCATAGGTGTGGTTCAATCTAATAAAGCTTCTGTATTTTAAATAAAGCACATACTTAAAGAAACTATTTTTCCAAAATACTTTTAATTCTGTGGAAGTGCATTCCTGCTCTCCCACCCTTAGTCCCCCAGACAAATGTTGAGAGAGTATTTTAAAAAATAAGCCTGGTGCTGGCATTGTGAAAATCCAGTTTTATTCCCAGTCCAAGATGATCCTTCATCACTATTTTCTCATTGGAAGAATGATTCTCCTTCATTTGGAAGCAGCTGCCAGATGTTCCCTGCCGAGCCCGTCTTCAGTGTGCCTGGATGCCATGGTGTTGAAAGTCTAGTGCGCAGAGCTGTCTTTCCTCACTTTCCCATCCCCTGCCCTGGAAATTGCCTCCCCTCACCCCGTCCAATGTTAGACTTTGTTTTTGGCTTTTAAATACTGCACATGCCCTTTTCACCTCTCTTTTATTATTATTATTATTCCAACTAACCTGAAAATATTAGCTTTGTAAACTGACTCAAGTTAGTCTTTATTTCTGTTACGCTAAGATCTCAGGAGCAATGTGAAGGTTTTCACCCGTCACCTGCTGCGTCTTAGAACTGCTGGTGCTAGGAAACTAATAAAATAGTCTTGGTGAAGCAAGGCTTCGCCTTCACTAGTCATTCAACGCATACTTATTGCACACCAACGATATACTAGGAGGCTCCAGTCACTTGCCCTTCTTTGGAATATGTGTATTAAATTATTTTTACAACTGACAGGTTTTGTTGGGGTGGGAGAGGTAGAAAAAATATGAGGGTCCTCTTTGCCATGGTCTGTGGCAGGAGCACTCTAATCGGGGAGGGGCTCAGAAGAAGGGCAGAGAAGGATCCGAAGGAGACAGAGTTCACCCATTTCATAATTTTGCCTCCATTTGACCATGCATGAGGATAACAACTGCTGAAGGATAAATGAGCTACATAAGTTTGATATTTTAAACCAAGATAGATTTGCAAATCTCTACATAATAGGCATTGAGTGGTGCTAAAGAGGACTGACACCAGAGCCTCCCTCTGGTTTGAATCCTCCTTCGACACTCAGTCACGGTGTGACTTTGGGCAAGTTACTTAGCTTCCTGATGCCTCAGCTTAGTCAGCTACAAAATGGAGATGATAGTAGTAATTACTTCACTGAGCTGTTGTGAGAGTAAAATGAGTTAGCTTAAGTTCTTAGAGTGATGGCTGACAATTAGTAAGAACTATGTAACTATCAGCTATTTTTAGACTCAAAGAATATGCCAGAAAATGCTAAATTATAAAAATATGTTTATAATCAATACCGACATTCCCCTGTATTAGCTGTTGGAGGCCCATTTTAAGGTCCTCTGTATTTTTTCCTAAATATCATATTTTAAATCGTTTTGAGCTCATTATTTCTATACTCTTCCTTTAAAAACCATTCAATACTGTAGCCCAGTGGGTTTATTATCAGTAAGTTCCTTTTCCCCCCCTTGATATTTAGGCTAAAACTCCTCTGTTCTTAATTCCAGTCTATTTTTCCTCATTAACATGCTTGTACTAGGCTGGTGACTTTTTTTTTCCTTCATGTTTACCTCTTCCTGATATTTACAGAAGGACATGAGAGAATTTGTGAACTTAGGCAAACTCTTCCAGAGAAAACTCCCCAGGGGTCTTTTACAGACATTACAGCCCTCTCAGTTACACAGTCTGCAAGCAGCGCCAGCAGAGTGCACAGGTATCGCGGGCCGACTCATGAATAAAAGCAGAGAAAAGGCAAAAGACGGGGCCGACTCATGAATAAAAGCAGAGAAAAGGCAAAAGACCTGTACACGAATTAGGAAGCATTGGCTTCTAGCTTTTATTGCAAATGTCCTCGAAGGATTAAAATTATGTGGTAATCTCATGAAGCACCATACAAAATCTTCGGTATTTATAGCATCGTGTTTGACACTACAGTTGTGTGTGTGTGTGTGTGTATGTGTGTGTGGCCAGGGAAAGGGTGTGGAAAACAGTCGTGGTTTGCAAGGAATTTCATAGTAGGACCATGGTTGTCTCAGACATCCTACTGTCATTTAGATTATTCGTGCATGTTGGAAATATATTTCATGCTTTGACATTTCACTATTATTTCATTCAGTTGTATCCGTCATGTTTGGAAAAAAACACATTTCATTTCATACCATGGTTCAATTCTGGAATCCCTTAAACCCCAAAAGAATATCTAGATTGCAGCATTGAGTTTTATTTTTTAAAATTATTGATTTGCCCTAATTTTTCCATGTATCATGTTCTGTATATCGAAAGATTTATTATAAAATGTCATGTTAAGAATCTTTTAAGGTTAATTTTTAGCATCTGTTAAGAAGTTAGAGGGTTTTTGCTACTTTTCTTAAAAATAAAAACCATTATATCATCTTCAATAGAGAGAAAAATGTAACTTCAGCTTTATTCTAGTATAAAATTGGTATTTTTAATAATTTGGAGTTTGAAGAAATGCATGTTCTGAGAGATTATGCAAGAGTTGTACAACTGGATGCACATGCTACTTATTGACTTATTCGAACAAAAAGTTAGAATAGACAAAGGGATGTACTTTGATGGTCCACCATGTTTTATTGTAGCTGTTCAATAAGGTTTTATCCTAAATACTCTTTTGATGTTGTTGCTAAGATGTAACTCCAAGATACTTCACTATAGGCTTCCACAAAGTATGACTTCAATTTCTGCTTCTGATGCTAGTTAAGGCTATTTTTAATGCAATTGTGGGCAAAGGGTAGGTCCATTAAAATTAGTGCAGAGGACAAAAAATGATTATTATCTTGGTCTAGGCAAAACCCCTAATGCAAGGGTTACCAGCTTCTCTCCTCTTGACCTAAGCCTCTGATCCTTTAAAT
>PVKH010025989.1:0-13314 GCA_004027955.1 Chaetophractus vellerosus | reverse complement strand
ATAATTCCAGTATCTCAAGTCCTTGTATTATTTTGCTGTCTTCTTTTTCTGGCTACCTTTTTTAACTTAAAAAAAATTTGTTGAAGTATTTCATTCATACATGAACATACATATACATAAATGTATGGTAAAAGTTGTGAGCTTACAAAACAAACATGCATAACATCAGACAGGGCTCACATACATCACCCCACCACCAATACCTTGCATTGTGGTGAAACATTTGTAACAAATTATGAAAGAGCATGTCAAAAGATTACTACCAGCTATAGTCCATATCTTCTATATGGTGTATTTTTCCCCCAACCCACACTATTGGTTTTTTTTGTTCATAAACCATGTAATTTATCTAAAGTGTACACTCAACAATATTTAGTATAATCACAGTTTTGTGAGTTCATCACTTCAATCAATATTAGACCATTTTCATTACTTCAAAAAAAGAAAAAAATCAACAAACAACAAATCACTATCATACGTTAGCACTACCAATTACAAACCCTATGATGTGCTTTCACCATTTCTATTCATTTCCAAATGTTTACGAACAGCTTTTTACCAATTCTGCACTGATTAAACTTCAGCTTTCCATTCTCTAGTCATATTCTATTCTTATGCCTTATATTCTAGCTATTAAGTTCATGAGCTTCCTCATTATCTTTAGTTTGTAATCACAAAATTATACAATATTTGTCTTTTTATGTCTGGCTTGCTTCACTGAACATAATGTCCTCTAGGTTTACTAATGTTGTCATATGCTTTACAACTTCGTTTCTTCTTCCTCCTGAATAATATTCCATCGTGTGTATATATACCAAAGTTTGTTTATCCATTCATTGGTTGATGGGCACCTGGGTTGTTGCTGTCTTTTGGCCATTGTGAATAATGCTGCCATGAACTTCGGTATGTAGATGTCTGTATCACTGCTCTCAGTTCTTCTGGGTATATACCTAGTAGTGATATTGCTGGGTCACATGGCAGATCTATATCTAACTTCCTTAGGAACTGCCAAACAGACTTCCACAGTGGCTGTACCATTCTACATTCCTACCGACAGTGAATAAGAATTTCTCTCTCTCCACATCCTCTCCCACATTTGTAGTTTTTTGGTTTTTTAACAGTGGCCATTCTTGTATATTGGTATGAAATGTATCTCATTGTAGCTGTGATTTCAATTTCCCTAATAGCCAGTGATATTGAACAGTTTTTCAAGTGTTTTCTTGCCATTTGTATTTCTTCTTTAGAAAAATGTCTATTTAGATCTTTTGCCCTTTTTTTTATAATCAGGTCATTTGTCTTTTTATTTTTGAGTTGTAGGATCTCTTTATGTATCATGGATAGTAGACTCTTGTCAGATGTGTGATTTCCAAATATTTTCTCCCATTGAGTAGGCTGCCTTTTAACCCTTTTGACAAAGTCCTTTGAGATGCAGAAGTGTTTTATTTTGAGGTAGTCCCATTTCTTTATTTTTTCTTCTGTGGCTCGTGCTGTGGGGTGTAAGGTTTAAGAGACCCGTATGTACTACAAGGTCTTGCAGATGTTTCCCTATATTATCTTCTAGGAGTTTTATGGTCCTGACTTTTATATTTAGGTTCTGATCCATTTTGAGTTGATTCTCGTATAGGGATTGAGATGGGGTCCTTTTTCATTGTTTTGGTTATGGATATCCAGTTCTCCCAGCACCATTTGTTGAAGACACTATTCTGTCCCAGAAAAGTGGACTTGGTAAGACTTATCAGGTGTAACATGGGGCATTTTGAGGGCATTGGAATTGTTCTGCCTGACATTGCAATGATGGATACATTTTGTCAAAACCTTTGAAATTGGGCAGTACAAAGTGTAAACATAATATAAACTATAGACCATGGTTAGTAGCATTGCTTCAATATGTGTTCATCAATTGGACCAAATGTACCACACTAATGAAAGATGTTAAAAGGGAAAAGTGTGGGAGAGGTAAGATATATGGAAATCCCCTATATTTTTGATGTAACATTTATATAATCTAAAACAACTTTAAAATAAATAATAAAAAAAGAAAAATCAGTTGAAAAAAAATCTGTTGACCATAGAGTTGCGGGTCTATTTCTGGACTCTCAACTTGATTCCACTGATCAATGTGTCTGTCTTTATGCCAATACCATGCTGTTTTGACCACTGTAGCTTTTTAACACACTGCAGTCAGGAAGCCTGTGTCCTCCGACTTCGCACTTCATTTTTAGGATGTTTTCAGCTATTTGGGACCCCTTTCCCTTCCAAATAAATTTGGTAATTGATTTTTCTATTTCTGTAAAGTTGGCTGTTGGAATTTTTATTGGGATTGCGTTGAATCTATAGATCAGTTTGGGTAGAATTGACATCTTCACGATGTTTAGTCTTCCAATCCATGAACACGGAATGTCCTTCCATTTGTTTAGGTCTTTGATTTTTAGCTGCTGCCATCCGCAGACTGCTGTTTTCTCTGAGGGTGGGGGGATGGACGACAGCTGCTGCTACTGCAGCTTTACTCATGGTATATTTCAGCCAGCTGAGAGCCCTTTCCTTTGCCACTCTCTCTTCTCCATAGTATCTTGCCTTCCCCTGGTGTCCTGAGCCCCAGAGCAGCCCTCCAGACAATCTTCACCTGTCTTCTAGCTATTTTTTTCTGGGAGAGAATTTATCCCTCTGCCTCTCTAATCATCTGTCTTCCCAGAAATTGGCTACCTTTTGATACCTTGTTTACTTGTATATTTTGTGACATTTGTGATTTTTAAACTCATGTTCTTTGGAATTTTATCTGAGTGAATTCTTTGAGGCCAGGGTTAAATTTGGGTATTTTAAGAGAAGATTGGTGTTTAATAGTACCACTCATATGAGCATTTTTTTTTTTTTGAGTTACTGGGGGCTGGCATTGAACCCAGGATTTCTTATATGGGAAGCCAGCGCTCAATCACTGGGACACATTGGCTTCCCTGAGTTTTTTTTTTTTTTCCTTGTTGTTGTTTTTGTGTTTTTCAGGAGGCACTGGGAACCAAAACTGGGACCTCCCATGTGGGCGGTGGGTGCTCAACTGCTTGAGCCACATCTGCTCCCCTAGAGCATATTATATAATATTCTTTACATGAGGCTTTCTGCCTACACAGGTAGCATGACTTCAGATCATAAATCCATGGCTTTTATTATGAATTATGGGGGATTATATTCCTTATCTATTCAGCTGTTCCCTTCTATAGGGTAAGTTTATTTCTTACACTTAGTCCTTTCAGATCTTGGCTATGTTTTATCTTGGATAAACTGCTAAATCAGAAGCTCAAAGATGCAAGGATTGACAGAAACCCTCAAGAGAAAAGCTAGGAGAGCTTTAATTCTTTTCATTTTGTTTTTGATAACTGTAGTTTACTTTTGTGCCAGCTCTGCAAAGACTTACATGCATTTTTGAATGTTTTATTAGTATTTTAATTGTTTCATTGGAAGGGTTAAGAGTATTTTATGTCATCATTGTAGAACTTGGAAGACCTTGATTTCCTGCCTAATTATGATGAAGAGTTTTAAACATTTGTTAAATATATATATATATATTTATATTTTATTAGAGTGCTTGTAAGTTTACAGAAAAATCATGCGCACTATACAGAATTCCCATGTATTCCCATGTAGTGTGGTACTTTTGTTACAATTCATGAAAGAACATTTTTATAATTGTACTATTAACTATAGCCCATTTACTGCTCATTGTGTGTACAGTCCTATATTGTTATTTTATTTTATTATTAAAATTTATTTTAATTATATATCCCCCCCCCCTTCTGCTTGTGGGTGGCCTTGCCTGCTCGTGGGTGGCTTGTCCTGCCTGTGGGTGGCTTGTCCTGCCTGTGGGTGGCTTGTCCTGCCCGTGGCTGGCTTGTCCTGCCTGTGGCGGCTTACCTTCTCAAGGTGGTCTGCCCGCTCAAGGAGGCCCTGGGAACCAAACCCGGGGCCTCCCACATGGTAAACCGGCGCTCTACCAGTTGAGCTATAGCCGGTCCCCTATATTGTTATTTTAAATATTTTATTCTAGTAACATATATATATAGCTTAAAATTTCCCCCTTTAA
Source organism: Chaetophractus vellerosus (assembly GCA_004027955.1). Lineage (NCBI taxonomy): Eukaryota > Metazoa > Chordata > Mammalia > Cingulata > Chlamyphoridae > Chaetophractus > Chaetophractus vellerosus. The sequence continues at coordinate 9,242 of PVKH010025989.1, read as the reverse complement.
CCACATTCACATATATAATTCAGTGCTATTAATTATGTTCACAATGTTGTGCTATCACCACCACCATTCATTACCAAAACTGTACAGTCAACCCAAATAGAAATGCTGAAAATGTAAGCATTAACTCTTCATTTCCTACCTCTACCCTGTCCCCTGGCAACCTATATTCTAGATTCTAACTCTATGAGTTTGCTTATTCTAATTATTTCATATTGTGAGGTCACACAATTTTTGTCCTTTTGTGTCTAGCTTATACCACTCAACATGATGTCTTCAAGGTTCAGCCATGTTGTCACATCTATCAGGACTTCATTCCTTTTTGCAGCTGAATAATGTTCCATTTTATGTGTATATCACATTTTGTTTATCCATTTATTGGTTGATGGACACTTGGGTTGCTTTCACCTTTTGGTAATTGTGAATAATGCCACTATGAACATTGGTATGCAAATATCTTTTTGAGTCCCTGCTTTCAAATATTTTGGGTATATACCTAGTTGTGGGACTGATGGGTCATATGGCAATTCTGTACTTAACTTTATGAGGAACCTCCAAATGTCTTCCACAGAGTCTATACCATTTTACATTCCCACCAGCAATGAATGGGTATTCTTACTTTTCTGCATCCTCTCCACACTTGTTCTTTTTCTTTTTTAATAGTAGTCATTCTGGTGTGTGTGAAATGGTATCTCACTGTGGTTTTGATTTGCATTTCCCTAATAGCTAATGATGTTGAACATCTTTTCGTTTTCTTTCTGGCCATTTGTATATCTTCTTTTGAGAAATGTCTATTCAAGTCTCTTCCCATTTTTAAAATGGGTTGTTTGTCCTTTTGTTATTGAGTTGTAGGGTTTTTTTTAAATGCTTGCTTTACACATTTTGGATATTAAACCCTTACTAGATATGTGACTTACAAATATTTTCCTCCCATTGAGTAGGTTGTCATTTTACTTTACTTTCATGATATAGTCCTTTGTAGAAAAGTTTTTAATTTTGACGAGGTCCAATGGGACCTCTAGTTTTTCTTTAATTGTTTTGGCTTTAGGTTTAAAGTCTAAGAAACCATTGCCCAACCCAAGGTCCTGAAGATGCTTCCCTATGTTTTCTTCTAGGAGTTTTATAGTTCTGATTCTTATATTTAGGTTTGTGATCCATTTTGAGTTGATTTTTGTATATGGTGTGAGATAGGGTTCCACCTTCATTATTTTGTACAGCATCATCCAGTTTTCCCAGCACCATTTGTTGAAGAGACAATTCTTTCTCCACTAAGTTTTTTTTAAAGATTTAGTTATTTATTCCCACCCCCCGTTGTTTTGTGCTTGCTCTCTGCTCTCTGTGTTCTTCTGTGTCTGCTTGTCTTCTCTTTAGGTGGCACCAGGAACTGATCCTGGGACCTTCCGGAGTGGAGAGAGGTGCTCAATCTCTTGCGCCACCTCAGCTCCCTGGTCTGCTGTGTCTCTCATTGTCTTTCTTCTGTGTCTCTTTTTGTTGTGTCACCTTGCTGCGTCGGCTCTCTGTGTGGGCCAGCACTCTTGCATGGGCCAGCAATCCATGTGGGCCAGCACTCTGTGTGGGCCAGCTTGCTTTTCACCAGGAGGCCCTGGGAATTGAACCCTGGACCTCCTATATGGTAGATGGGAGCCCAATCGCTTGAGCCACATTTTCTTCCCTCCACTGAGTTTTTTGGCTTGACAATATTGTCACATTTATTCACACTATAAATGTGAAGGTTAATTTCTGAAATCTTGATTGAATTCCATTAGTCTATATGTTTGTCCTTGTGTTAGTACCATGCTGTTTTGATTACAGTTGTTTAGCAATAAGTTTAATTTAATTTAAATTTTAAAGAAGCTTTAATTTACATAAATGTTACATTGAAAATATAGGGGATTCCCATATACCTCTCCCATTCTTTTCCCCATTAACAAAATCTTTCATTAGTGAAGTACATTTGGTACAGTTGATGAACACATATTGAAACATTGCTACTAACATGGTCAATAGTTTACATTATGGTTTATACTTTGCATTGCGCAATTTCATAGATTTTGATAAAATGTATAATGACCTGTATCAGTCTTTGTAATATCATGCAGAACAATTCCATTGTCCCCCAAATGCCCCATTTCATGCCTATTCTTCCCTCTCCCTCCCCTCAGAACCTCTGGTGACCACTGTTTTTATATCAATGTTACAATTTCTTCCATTACTAGAATAAGTCTAATTTAGTCCATAGTTGCTTTGTCCCCTTATGTTTGGTCATTTCTCAATCTTGAGGATTTTGGGATAGTGATGTCCACTCTGCTTCTGATTAGTAACAAGTTTTAAAATCAGGAAGTGTGAGCCCTCCAGTTTCATTCATCTTTTTCAAGACAATTTTGGTTATTTGAGGCCCTTTACCTTTCATATAAATGAATGATTAGCTTTTCCATTTCTGGAATTTTGATTGGAATTGCATTTTATCTGTAAATTGCTTTGGATAGAATCGACACCTTAACAATATTTAGTCTTCCAATTGATGAACATGGAATGTCTTTCCATTTACTTGGGTTTTCTTTGCTTTCTTTTAACAATATCTTGTAGTTTTCTGTGTACAGGTCTTTTGCATCTGTATTAGTCAGCTAAAGGGATGCTGATGAAAAATACCAGAAATCTGTTGGCTTTTATAAAGGGTATTTATTTGGGGTGGAATCTTACAGGTACCAGGCCATAAAGCATAAGTTACTTCCCTCACCAAAGTCTGCTGCCATATGTTGGAGCAAGATGGCTGCCAACATTTAGCCTTCCTCTTCCAGTTTAAGGCTCCGTGGTCCCAGCTTCTTCCAATATCAGCGGTAGGCTAAGTCTCATCTCTCTCCTGGGGCTTGTTTCCCTCTGGCTCAGCTGCCTTGGTCTCTCCACAAGGTCAGCTGTAGATTATCAGGATCTCTAGACTTTGTCTCTCTTCCCAGGGCTTGATTCTCTCTGGGCTCAGCTGCTCTGCTTCTTCCACAAGGCAAGCCGTGAACCATCAGGTGAATGGCTCGTCTCTCCCTGGTGTGTCTCTGCTGTGTCTATGGAGCTGTCTCTATTCCTCTGTGTTCTCCTGTGTGTTTACTTCTGGTGCTCCAGCCCAAAACTCCAACCTCCCTTCTCTGCAGTGTAGTTTCTCTGTGAGTCCCTGCCCACTTGGTGCATGGGGACTCAACATCCTACTGATGTGGCCCAATCAAAGCCCTAATCATAATCTAATCACACCCAGAAGAACAGACCAGTTTACAAACATAATCCGATATCTATTTTTGGAATTCATAAACAATGCCAAACTGCTACAACTTCTTTGGTTAGATTTATTCCTAGATAATTCATTCTTTTAGTTGCTATCATTAGTGGAATTTGTTTTCTTAATTTCCTCTTCATATTGTTCATTACTAGTATGTAGAAACACTACTGATATTTGCATGTTGATCTTGTACCTTGCCACTTTTCTCAATTCGTTTATTAGTTCCAGTAGCTTTGTTGTGGATTTTTCAGGATTTTCTGTATATCGGATCATATCATCTGCAAATAGGGAAAGTTTTTACTTCTGCCTTTCCAATTTGGAGGCCTTTTATTTTTTTCTCTTGTCTAATTGCTCTAGCTGGAACTTCCAGGACAATATTGAGTAACAGTGGTGACAATGGGCATCCTTTTTTTTTTTTTTCCTTATCTTAGAGGGAAAGCTGTCATTCTTTCACCATTGAGAATGATGTTAGCTGTGGTCTTTTCATAGATGTCTTTTATCATGTTGATGAGGTTTCCTTCTATTCCTACTGTTATAGATGTTTTTATCAAGAAGGGGTGCTAGATTTTGTCAAATGCCTTTTCTGCATCAATTGAGATGATCATGGTGTTTTCCCCTTTGATCTGTTAATGTGACGTGTTACATTTATTGATTTTCCTATGCTGAACCACCCTTTCATACCTGGGATGAATGCCATTTGATCATAATGTATAATTCTTTAATGTGCTTTTGAAGTTGGTTTGCTAGTATTGATGATTTTTGCATCTATATTCATATGGGATTGTTGTCTGTAGTTTTCTTGTGGTAACATTATCTGGCTTTAGTATGAGGATAATGTTGGTCTCATAGAGTGAGTTAGGGAATATTCCCTTCTCTTCAGGTTTTTTGGAAGACTTTGAGCAGTAGAGGTGTTAATTTTTCTTGGAATATTTGGTAAAATTCCCCAGTGAAGCCATATGGTCCTGAGATTGTCTTTGTTGGGAGGTTTTTATTATTGTTATTATTACTGATTTAATCTCTTTACTAGTTACTGTTTAGTTGAGACCTTCTATATCTTCTTGAGTCAGAGTAGGCAGTTTATGTATTTTTAGGAATTTGTCCACTTCATCTAGGTTATCCAATTTGTTGGCATGCAGTTGTTCATAGTATCCTTTTATGGTCATTTTTATTTCTGTGGGATGATTAGTAATATGCCCTTTTTTCATTTCTGATTTAACTTATTTGTGTCCTTTTCTCTTTGCCAGTGTAGCAAAAAAAATGTCAATTTTATTGATCTTTTCAAAGAACCAACTTTTGGTTTTGTTGATTCTCTTTATTGTTTTCTTAATTTTCTATATTATTTATCTTTGCTCTAATCCAGAGTTTCTTAAACTTTTTTTGTTCTATGGACCCCTTTGCCAGTCAGGTGAAATGAATACTACTGTAATTTATTTATTGCATAAGTTCATAAGTGAAGGAAATGCTAGATTTCAGTTAGAGGTCAGAGAAAATAAAGATAATAAATTGATTCAAGGGGTCTGTGGACCCCTGGTTAAGAACCTCTGGGATTAGATTAGAGCCTAATCTTTGTTATATTCTTCCTTCTGGTTGCTTTGGGTTTGGTTTAGTTCTTCTTTTTTCTAGATCCTCTAGTTTTGAGGTAAGGTCTCTTATTTGAGATTTTTCTTCTTTTTATAATGTAAGCTTTTAAAGCTATACATTTCCTTCTCAGAACTGCCTTTGCTGCATCCATGTTTTGGTATGTTGTGTTTTCATTTTCATTTGCCTCAAGATATTTCCTAATTTTCCTTGTGATTTCTTCTTTGACCCATAGTGCAGTGTTTAATTTCTACATGGTGAATTTTCCATTTATTCCTCTGTTATTGATTTCTAGCTTCATTCTGTTGTGGTCAGAGAAGATACAGTGTATGATTTCAATATTTTTTCATTTATTAAGACCTGTTTTGTGAAATGCCTTGTGGTTTATCCTGGAGAATGATCCTTGTGCACTAGAGAAGAATGTGTATTGCTGTTGGGTGATGAGTTCTATATATGTCTGTTGGGTCTATCTGGTTTAGAGTATCATTCAAGTCTTCTATTTCCTTATTATGTTCTGTCTAGATGTTTTATCTGTTATTGAAAGTGGTGTATTGAAATCTATTAATATAGAACCATCTATTTCTCTATTCAAATCTGTCAATATTTGCTTCATATACTTTGGGGTTTTGCTGTTAGGTATATATATATTTATAATTTTTATGTCTTCTTTATAAACTCCTTTATCAGGATACAGTGACACTCTTTGTCCCTCATAAAAATTTTTGACTTAAAGTCTGTTTTATTTGTTATTAGTAGAGCTACAGCAGCTCTCTTTTGGTTACTACTTGCATGGTATATATTTCCCATCCTTTCATTTTCAACCTACTTATGTCTTTTTGAATTTAAGATGAGTCTCTTGTAAGCAGCATATAGTTAGGTCATACTTTTTAATCCATTCTGCTACTCTGTGCTTTTTGACTAAGGAGTTTAATCCATTTACATTTAAAGTAACTATTGATAATGCAGGGCATTCTTTTGACATTTTGCTCTTTTGTGTTTGTAAGTCTCAAACCTTTTTTGACCCTCAATTCTTTCAATAATGCCTATTTCCATATGTATTTGGCTTTAGGTATTATACCATTTTGAGACGCTTCTTATTTCTTCCTGAATGTATTTTTCATGTATTTTCTTTGTGTTACAATTGAGTTAAAATGTAACATCCTAAATCCATAGCAATCATATTTGTTTTGACACCAACTTATCTTGAATAATATACATATACACTGTTCTGTACCCCTCCATCCCACCACCTTTTTGTACATTGTACGTCCAAAACCATCAATTTTATACTTTTTATGCATTTCCATTTTAACACCTATGTGAAGCAAGAAGTGGAGTTACATAACAAACAATACAATATAATACAATAGTATTGGCATTTATTGTTACACATAGAGTTACCTTTACTGGAGGTCTTTATTTCTTTATGCTACATTGTTCCACTGGCTTGTGTACTTTCCTTTAAGTCTGAAGAACTTCCTTTAGCATTGCTTATAGGACAGGTTTAGTGGTAACAAATTTCCTCAACTTTTGTTTATCTGGGAATGTCTTAATTGCTCCCTGATTTTTGAAAGTAAGTCTTGCCAGATATAAAATTCTTGGTTGACAGGGGACTGGATGTGGTTCAAGCTGTTGGGCACCTGCCTATCACATGGGAGGTCCTGGGTTCTGTTCCCAATGCCTCCTAAAGATCACGAGCAAGACAGAGAGCTGACACAAGATGACACAGCAAGATGATGCCACGAGATGATGCAATGAGGAGACACAATGAGGAAAGACAATGAGAGACATAACAAGCAGGGAGTGGAGGTGGCTCAAGAGATTGGGTGCCTCCCTCCTGCATGGGAGGTCCCAGGTTTGGTTCCCTGTGACTCCTAAAAAGATGAGCAGACACAGAGAGCACACAGTGAACAGACACAGAGAGCAGACAGTGAGTGCAAACAAGAGGGAGAGGGGAGAAATAAATAAATAAATACATTGAATAAATCTTTAAAAAAATAAAATTCTTGGTTGACAGTTGTTTTCTTTTATCACTTTAAAATTTCATACCACTGCATTCTCACCGCCATTGTTTCTAATGAGAAATTGGCACTTACTTTTATTGGGATTACCTTGTACCTAATTCATTGCTTTTCTCTTGCAGCTTTCAGAACTCTCTTGTTCTTGGCATTGGACAGTTTGATTTAAATATGTGTCTGGGCATGGTTCTCCTTGAATTTATCCTGTTTGGGGTTCATTGGACTTCTTGAATGTGCATATTTATGTCTTTTATTAAATTTGGGGAGATTTCTGCTATTTCTTTGAATATTCCTTCCGCCCCTTTCTTTTTTTCTTCTTCTGAAACTCCCATAATGTGTATATTGGTATGCTTGGTGGTATCCCACAAGTCTCTTAGGCTCTGTTCATTCTTTTTTATTCTTTGATATTTCTGTTCTTCAGGCTGGATCATTTCAGTTGTCTGTCTTCAAGTTCACTGATTCTTCCTTCTCCCAACTCCAATCTGTTGTTGGAACTGTCTAGGGAATTTTTCATTTCAGTTATTGTGTTCTTCAGCTCTAGTATTTCTCTGGAGATATTCCCATATTGTTCATTCAGTGTTTTCCTCATATCTTTTAGTACTTTCTCCATGTTTTCCTTTATCTCCTTGAGCATATTGGGGATCATTATTTTAAAGTCTGTTCCTCTTCATCGGTGGATTCTAGATTTTTACCCTCTTCCTTTGGATGGGCCATCATTTCCTATTTCTTTGTCTTGTAATCTTTTGTTGCACACTGTACCTCTTAATATTTTAATGTGTTAACTCTGGGATTTAGTCCCTGAGCTATCTGTTCCTTAAGTTTGTATCCAGTTAGTGATATGACAGAAATGTTCTTGAATGCCAGGAGCTAGTCAAAACAAACAAACCAAGGCAAAAAGTAACATTTCACTCTCTTTGCAAATTGGCTCTTCTTTGGTTTTCTTTTGGTCTCCTTCCAAGCTTAGCCCTCTTATCAAGCATATCAGCCTAAGGCAAAGAGAAGTGCACAGTCCTTGCTGTCTTTCCTGAGCTTGCATGGAGCCAGAGCCAGGGAACCTGCTTCTTCGCCTTTGCCTGTGCTTGCTAGAGGCTCCAGGAGTTCATCATTTATAGTACGTAGGAGTTTGAGTGAATACCCCAAATTCCTCCCTGTTCTGGAAGTGACTTAGTACAGGTAGTTCTCTGTGCCAAGCCATTTCAACTTTATTGTTTCTTACACAGTCCTAGCTGTCTGCTAGCAGCTTCTCTACCCTTAGGACAAACTCTGGGAGGGTGAGCCCAAGACACATTACCCAGCTCAGTCTCAATAGATTGGCACTGACATACATGCACCCTGGTATACACAGGGACTGCTCTGCTCCCTCTGGAACAGGGCCAGAGATCCACAATGGGAGCATAAGCTGGCTCCACCCTGTGTTGTAGAGGAGGAAGAGGAGGAGCCAGCAAGAGCCCTAGGAGCTTCTTCTATGGCTTTTGAAACTGTTTTCTTAATTCTGCATTTGCCTGATTAATGCAGCCTTTTAACTATTTTGCATAGTTTTGAGGAAGGTTACTGACTTTTAAGATTCTTCTGCCACCATTGCCCAAGGTTGGAACAGTGACTGCCCTCAGAGTCCACCTATCCCTGGAGTTTGAAAGACTAGTTCTTTATGTCCCAATCTGGCACCAGCAAGTTGAGTCAGGAGCTGGAGCTCTAGTCCCCACTGCTGCCCACCTTGGAGTTGGGAGAAGGGGAATAGTAGCTGTTGCAGGGAGGGTGAAACTCACCAGTTTTTTATCACAAATTAGCCTCTTCCTCCCACTCCTCCCTGGATGCTTCAGTGTTCCCCTAGACTCTGAAGTTTCAAAGTGGTTGACTCAGATAATTCCTGCCAGTTCAATAGTTGTTTTGGTGGAGGGACTGATTCCTGGAGCTTCCTACTCTGCCATCTTCCCACAATCCTCTTCTTGTTAGATATATGGTTTTTAAAAAATATATTGATTTCTAATTGTACAGCATTGTGGACTTATTTTTGTTTGTGGCCTCTCTTTGTCTCTTGGTCCATGGTTAATTTTTGTAAATGTTCTGGGCCTTTGAAAAGGATGTAAATTCCTTTTGGGGTTAGAGTTCTTTTGAATCAATTAGCTCAAGCTTTTTTATTTTTAAACAATTTATTGAAGTATATCATTCATACACGAACATACATAAACTGTAACTATTCAGTAAACATCATAATCTTATAAAACAAACATGCATAACATCCTACAGGGCTCTCACACATCACCCCCCACCCCCAACAAACATCCTGCATTGTTGTGAAACATTTGTTAACAAATTATGAAAGAGCATTGTCAAAGTATTACTACTAATTATAGTCCAAATCTCCCTCCCCTATACATTAAGGA
>PVKH010025988.1:0-13307 GCA_004027955.1 Chaetophractus vellerosus | reverse complement strand
GAATGGATGAAAGCATCATCCATTCTTGATCCAATCTTGCTGATTGATGCAGATGTAATCAGCCATCCATGCAGTATACTCACTGGTGATCAAAGTCCACAAATGCTCTTGTACTACAATTAGCCCAGTGTTTGCTGGATCTAATACCTGGACACAATTACCTGGCCAAGTTGACACATTAGCCTAACCATCATGCCATGGAACACATTTTTGAAAGGGAAATGAAATAAAAGAAATGCATTGTTTTGTCACAGATGATAAAAGGAATTTCATGAAATTCACATGCAGTTTGCATTTCATTTAGTGTTGCCACTCACCATGTTTAAGCAAACAGCTCCTCCCAAATGCTTTCATCAAGTGCTTTCATCACTTCCTTATTCCTAGGGGTGTATACTAGTGGATTCAGCACTGAGGTGGCACTGGTGTGAATGATGGCCACAAATCACTCCATTATGACAGAGGTGGCAGAGGCACGGGGATGTAGTTGATGCCTACAGTCCCACAGAAGAAGAACAGCATCATGAAGTGGGAGGCACAGGTGGACAGAGCCTTGTGGAGCACACTCCAGGACTGGTTCTTGAACAGAAGGAAGCCAGGAATGTAAAAGTAGGAAAGGAGGGACAGAAGGAAACCACCATGGATATGCTGCTTGTGACAATTGAAAGAAGCCATCGATTGAGCAGAATGTTACCACAGGCCACTTCCAAGTGGGGCTTGACATTGCAGAAGAAGTGATTGAGTTTCTGAGAGCAACAAAAGTTCAGGCAAGCAGTCATGACTGAATGCATCAGAGCATAAAGGAAAGTGGTGAGCCAGGCCACAGCTGCCAGAAAAGCACACACTTCAGTGTTCATGGTGACAGAGTAGTGGAGTGGGTAGTAGATGGCCACAAAAGCAGTCTAAGCCCATGATGACCAGCAATATGGACTCTGTGCTCCCAGAAAATGGAAGGAGTGCAGCTGAGTGATACAGCCAAGGTAAGATATGGCCTTGTGCCTGGAGACCTGAGCTTGGGGAGTGTCACTGAAGAATAGCAGATATCTAGGCAGGAAAGAGTTCCCAGTAAAAATTACATAGGGGAGTGGAGTCTTGGCTCTGAGATGACAATCACTAATATGGCCACATATTCAAACAAGCTTATCAGATATAGAAAGAGGAAAATCATGAAGATTACAGGCTGCAATTTCTGAACAGAGGGCAATCCCAACAATAGAAACTCACTCACTGCAGTGGTGTTCTCCATTGCTTTTGGAAGGAAGGACAATTATGGCAATTAGTACATGGCTCCAGTATATTGTAGAGGGGTAGTTAGATCAGGTTATCATCCAGAAGGTTGTAACATTGAGCTGCATTGAGCAGATTGAATAGGAGTTGCACTCATTTACAAAATAATTACAAAAATAGAATGTGCTAGATTCTGTGATATAAGAATATCTATATACTAAGTGATACATAGAAGTAAGGATACTCAGAATGCTGTGAAACCTAAAAAGCTGTGCTTAAGAAGTAAAGTCAGATAGGCAAAGAAGACATATTAAAAACTAAAGAAAAAAGCATAGTCTGGCCTCACCTATGGCATATAAATTAATATATTTGATCAAAGTCCATCAAAGGCACATTTGTAGAAATTGAAAAACTTTTTAATGGAGGGACAAGGCACAATTATTCCTGTGTCCTAGTCAGAGCATGATGTCGCCTAGACACAAATGTCCTCATTTGCCCTAAAAGGAAGAAGAAGAAAGTTCTCCAGAGCCTAAGCCTTTGCTGGACTTAGAAGACATTAAACACACTCACACTTCAAACCACACATAGGCAGAGTGAGCTCAGATCAGCATACTTGCTGATGGCAATTACAAGGGAAGAACACGCAGGAAGAACCCAAGTCTTGAGAAGGCTCAAAAGTAGGAAGCACCTGCAGTCTGCAGAATAGTCAGCCCTGGAATGACAGTGTCTCCCACTGACTGTGAGTTGCTATGGAAACATCATAGAAGAACAAGGCAAGATGCAGGCCCTGAGGAGGTAGGAAAAAAGCAGGTTGACTGCTAGTTCAAGGGGGCTTTGGGCCTGGAACCTCATAGTGTGACCTTATCCTCTCTGCCCTCAAAAACCTCCAACTACTAAATTATCCCAGGTAACTAAACTTGTTCAAACATGAAGAATAAATAGGAAAACTTCTGCATTCAAATAAATGTATAGTAAGAAAAATAGGAAAACAGAACATCAGCATCTCAACAGAAGAAATCTTGCCTGAAAAATTTTGTAGTGAAATATAAGGAAACTGAAGCATAACATTCCAAACTGAAGAAATTGAAGCCATGATAGAACACTTTTTAAATAGCCAAAGAATATGCAAACATACAAAACAAATTAAATTTCAGTGATATTCCATTTTGAGAAATGTAGAAATGTTTAAGACATTATTTATTATTGAGGGTCTTAATTACATACAAGCACAGGAGCAAATTGATTCAACCTCTATGGGACAATTCACCAATAACTGTTAAAAATGTAATGTTCAAAGACTTTGAGCTAGCAAGTCCACTTCCTATCATTTGTTGCTCAGATGGTTTGCATGTGTCAAGAATTATATATGTACCATGGTATTCATTTAAACATGGCAAAAGATTGAAAATAAACTACATAACCATCTTTAAGGAACTGGTTAAATCTTTTTCAGAATTAAAAAAATCTTAAAGTAAATGAGGCTGCTCTTTGTGGTGTACTTTACTACATAAACAGACAAAACACAAACACAATATAAATGCACATATGCAACTAGACCTACTTTAAACAAAAACTGAACAATTAAACATGAGGAAATGCAAAGATTTTCTAGCTAATGGCTTGTGCCCAAGTCCACTTGTTCTAATCTAGTAACTTCTACAACCTAAATTCAAAGAGATTTCCCATTTACTCTCATTCACTCCATCTAATGGCCTCAAGTTCTTTCCATAAAAAATTCTCCTTCTAATGTAATTTCTTTTGTTTAACCTACCACCTGTGCCAATGTTCCATACTCTTTACACCTGTCTATGCACACCTTGGACTAAAGACACCTTTTGGGTGCATAAGGAAATCCAATAATTGAGGCTGTGGTAGACTGATCACTTCTTTGAATTAACGAAGTATTTGGCTGCTCAAAGCCTCATATGACAAAGAGCTCATATCAACAGACTTTGCCTTTTCTTATTTTGACTAGAAACTAAACAAGTTTAATTCCCTTTGAATTATTTCAGACATGGATGTCTTGGGAACTCCTCTCAAAGGACTTATTCTCTCAATTTTTATTTTCCATAAATATTAATTTATACTCATTCTCAGTGTGCTATGACAACACTGTGTCACATTTAACAAAAATAAAAACTTGTGCAGAGTTCTGTGTTTTTCACTAAAACAGAAAGTAGAAGACATTATGGAAGAAAGAATAGGTACAGCAACTACCTTTGGGAATCTTAGTAGGACAAAGCATTTCATTACTTAGGGAAATATATTCAAATACTAAAACGTGATAAAGCTTAAGCTGAGTCCTTTGGCATGAGAGATATATGATCCTACTTGAGAGTTATCAAATGAGGAAAAGCAAGCAAAATAAAAATCTTAGAATAGAAAAATCTTTACAAACAGCTAGCAGGAAAGAGAGGGTATCTTCAAGGGAGCAGTAGTTAGACAGTTAGTTGATGTATCCATGACAATAATGGAAAACAGAAGTCAGTGAAGTGAAATACAAATTGTACTTAAGTTATTATCTATCCATAAAGAGTGGTATAAAAGGAAATTGCATGTTTCTCTATAGTGAATATATTAGGGATATTTTCAGACAAACAATAAATTATGACTTACTATCAGTGGACAATCACTAAAAGAGATCCTAAAGGATGTACTTTAAATAGAAGGAAAGATGAATCAGTTGAAATTTAAGAGATGCAGGAAGAAATAAATTAAAAAACACTGGTCAATGCCTAGTATATCTAAGTAAGCATTGATAGTATAAAACCTGATGTATACTAGTGCAAAAAGAGAAATAAGTAGTATTGGTTTTTAAAAAGCTATGTATAAAAGAAAATGCATGTTAAAATTTCATGGAGAAATACCTAAAAGAAGAAAAACACAGTGCCAATCTTCCATAATAGCAGAGGGTACTTAAAACAGATGATAAAACATATTCAGTCAAACCAAATGAAGAATAAAGGAACAGAAAAAAAGGTTGAGCAATTGGAAAGCACATAATTGAGTAAACATTGTTGCATAAAAATGTTCACACATAATAATTATGATAAATATGAATGGACAAAAAGCCACAATTCAATGACAAAGGTTATCAGGCTGGATTTTTTAAAAGACATGACAACAAGGGGATTTCCACAGTCAGGTGTTCAAGATAAGATTACCACTTTCAGGGGAACTGCAAACTGGCAGAAAGGATGACAATACCTCAGAAATCATTATCCAAATTTTTCTTGTGCTCATAATAAATTCTGTCTGTGATTGGAAGAGAAACTAACAGAATATTCTTAAAACCTCCTGAGCCATACAACTTCTCAATGGTGATTATTTTATATAAGCATATATGTTGAAGATCACAGATTCTGGAACCAGGCTGCCAGGGATTTGAATCCTGTTCCTGTAACCCTTTATAATTGTGATCTTGGGCAAGTTACTTGGTCTATCTGGGCCCCAGTTTCCTCTTCTATAAATTGTAGATGATAATAAAGATCATAAATATTAAAACTTCATTTGATTCATGTGAAGACTAATTAAATATTTGTAAGTGAGTATACTCTCAATAGATGTTAGAAATGATGGATGGATGCATGGATGGATGGATGATAGAAAGAGAGATGTTAGATGATAGATGATAGATGATAGATATATAAAGAGATAGAGAGATATAGATGCCCATAACTAATAATAATTCTAAATAAGTATATAGTCCTTTTCCAAGGAACAACAGAAAGAACCTGTGACCATGAGAATAATAGTCTTCAAACTCTAATTATACTCCTCCAGAATTTTACTCTGCTCTCCTGCAGTGTGGTATTTGTTCAAGTTTTACTATCTATCAAAACCCAAAAGGTTTTCTCTTTTACAAAAATTGACAAGATGATTTTAAATTAACAAAAAGGAATGGAGTCATGTAATATCAAAACAACTTAATAACAAACAAATAGGTGAAGAGGAAGGGACTTTCCACTCCTCATATCTGGTCAAAGCTATTGTGATTAAAGCCTTAAGCTACCAGCATAAATGTTTACAATGAAGGCATGAAAACAGATTCGGTGGTGTATAAACAAATCCAATTATATTTGACATCCTGAAATTTGATAGAGGTGTCATTATGTATCAGGTGGAAAAATAAAACAGTGCTGGAAAAACTACTACTTTTTTTTAAAGTTAAAACTAGATAACAATTTCCAGTCATCTCTTCTCCTCTCAGACAATGAAAGGTGAATTGGAGACTTTAATATGTAAATTTAAAATTTTAAAACATTTCCATGGTGCAACAAAATTAGAGTCACTGAGAAAAGACAGCTACATTTGAAGCACATTAATACAAAATTATTTAAAAATGCATTCTGCATGAAAGAAATTCCATTAATGATGTTAAAAATAAGGCAGACTAGGAAACTTACAGAACATAAATATACCTCCTGCATTATCACTGAGGCAAAATAGAAATATGTATATAAAAGGGCTACCATAAATCAATACAAAGTTGGAAAAGCTGAGAAAAAATGTTAAACAGACAATTCACAGAGAAAGAAAATCAAGTGACCATTAAAAATATAACATGTACTCTGCTTCATGAAATAAAAAATATTCAAATTTAAAAACATAAGAATATGATTCTACATCCACCAGTTTAGCAAAATTAAAAGTATTAGGAATAAATAAAAAGGATTAATTCATCCTTGTGGGGTGTATGTTGATTCAGTCACCATGGGAAGCAACTCTTGAGACTTGCACATCCTCTAAAATTTAGTGAACCCATTTAAGAATATGCCCTAAAGTAACTCCCACAGGCATACACAAGCGGGCACAAAGAGGTTCATTGATTCAATGCTCATAAGAGCAAAAATGGAAACAGCCAACAGCCCATCATTAAAGGACAATTATGTATTCCTTAAGTAGAATACTGTATATCAGTTATAAAGAATAAACTGCTGATATTTATATATCAACTTGCATAAATATAAGAAGCATGATGTTTGATTTTTTAAGGTAGCATAGTCATACATTTGATAGGTAGCCACTTATTTAGAAATGAAAAGATTACAAAAAACTATTCTATATTATTAACAGAGAAACACATTTGTAATAAAAGTATTGAAATGCATATGCATTTTAGTTTCATAGAAGAGCTGTATGCTACAGTTTTCATAGTATCTTCCTCCATCACTTTTCTTGCTGTCAGAAAAACAAGTTTTATTACCCAAGCCCTTAATACATTAAAAAGTAAACCTAGCACTGACTTGTATAATTGTGAGTGCATAAATTTATAACATGTACATAGTTTTCAAGCTCAATGAAAATTATTGGGGATCATTTATTTACTTGTAAACAGGACTACTTATTTGACATAGACCAAGATAACTTGAGAGAAAGCTCTATATAATCATGTTTGAAATTGCACTCCACAATTTTGGAACAGCAATGAAGTGACTTATTGAATAAGAATACAGTAAATTTTCACATTATGAAATGTTGCAATATACATATCCAGTGGAAAGATTCAGCAAACACTGTGTGGTGTTAACTGGTTAGAATTTAGTCTTTTCCTTAATTAAAGTAGTGAAAATAGGAGACTTCATCATCAATACAAAAATGATCTGGCAGGGCAGAGAAATGCAATGTTGGCATAAGTCAACTTATTATTATGATTATCAGCTTGTTAGAGAATGTTAGGTTCTGACTAAAATATAACATCCACCTAGGTGGTTTTCTAAAATCCTTCTTCCTTTGCAAAATTATTGTCTTAATTATAAAACATGTTGCTGTATGTGGGCAATAAGCTCTAGCCCACTGAGAGGTCTTTCAAAACTGCTTGTTTTGTAACCTGCCCTGCAGAGGAACAGTTTGGTTAAATTGGCAGCCAGAATTTGCTGATAATAGCAGGAAATTTCTAGAAAAACTAATTTCTGGAAAATGTCTTGAAAATGAGTTTAGTGTGGCCTGTGTCAACACTAAAGCCATTAACTGGTAATAGACAGCTGCATGCCTGCCTTCTAATTAGCCCTGAGCTACACTGAGTAAGAGGCAGGCTCACAACAGGCAGCTCTGATGGAACCACCCTAATTTCACAGGCACACAAGGTGCTGGCTCTGTACACAAAGAAGCTCCCACTGCCCACTGCATTGAGGTGTAACAGAGGTCTCAGGAGGCAAATGACATGAGACAATTTGTGATTGCTCTGGCCTGTGGTTGCAGAGAACAAGTCTTGTCAGGGCCTCTAGAGGTAACCCGGTTCCATTCCCTCCTGTCTAGAGAGAGTGGGACAAATCGAGCTCTTCCTTCTCATTGTGGTTAAGAAAGCTGGTGAAACTGGTGGAATCTCAAATTCACATTGTTTCTCCTCTATCCTCCATGGACTCTCCAGAGTTTGAGCACCCCAGAGAGTGTTCTCATGGAGGAATGTCACAGCTAAGAGCACAGCATTTGTATCAGGACCCCTGAGATTTTAATCTTAGGCACCACTTACTCTTGCTGTAACCTTGAGCTAGTTGCTTACCATCCCCATATTCTCATTTTCCACTGCTATACAATTGAGATGATGACATCATATTTAGTTGAGATTAATTGATTTAGAGAAAGCACTGAACATAGTATTTAGAATATAGCAAGCACAAATGTCAACTGCTTTATATTATCATAAAAATCTTAGCAAACACATGATAAAGCTTAAGAATGATGCAATTTTGCATAGCAAATTATATTTAGTAATATATCTTCATCTAAATGTTGTCTAAAATCTTGTGAGAGAGCTATTCTCATCATTGTAAATTAAAAATTAAGAAGCTTATCTTTGATCACAAAGCTAATAATCAGCAGAATCAGACCCAAACCCACTTCCAAATCTAGCATGCTTTTCACTACAACACAGCTGGCTTCACTCCAATTTCCACTCAGTACCAAAGCCAAACACCTCCAAATTAAATAAGGTTGAAAAACTAGGGGAATAAAAAAGAAATCAGATTTTTAAAAATTCTTGTAAAATTTCTCAAATTTCAAGATTAGGCCTGACCCATCATTCACCTTTTTACTTTTTTCTTTTAGAGCCTAGTGGTGGCAAAAGTTACAAAATATTTTGGGGTATCATGTTCCACTTCCTTTTGAGTATGTTCACTGCATGCTGTAATTTGTATTAATTTGGTAAAGTTTCAGCTTTCTGGCCTACCAATAACTCTACCGATAATCGGAGTGATTATTTTTCCTTAATTTTCTGAAATCTCAATAAATGCAAAGAAATAATAATTTGGAAAATGGCATTTTTATTCTTAAAAAATAATTTTAAAATTTTCAATGAAGCCTCAGAATTCACTCATTTTCTGATAGAATAAACATTAATTTTGGACATGACTTAAGCAAATCAAAATTGGTGATTGCTTGATTTGAGAGTAGTTTGTAAAACACGATTTTGTTCATGAACCTTATATTAAGATTTTTTTTAGTGTAATTATTTGAGTATTAAAGCAATTTAGGATCACACTGGCAGATGAAAATAGGAACTCCTGAATCCTTTCACCTGTAATAATTGCATTACTTGCCCTTCAATATGAAGATATTGGATTCAAGAAAATTTATTGATAGATTCACACAGCTTTTAATCATCATGTACATTTTTAAATCAATTGTCAGTTCTCAACAAATTGATTTACTGTTAGGGATTATCCAGTTTTTAACACTTGTTAGACACCTTCTGACTTTCATAGTGAAGTGAATTCCAAATTCCAAGTGAAATTTGGATGTATATACCAAGATAGTTAGCAGCTGAAGATATGTGTATATGGATATTTCAGTCAAAAAAACCCATACAAAACACTAGTATGTTTTCCATTTTCATTGCCTATGAATATTTGTACATGGATTTTCATCTTGTATAAAAGATAAATGAATATTGCCACATTCCATTTTTGTTTTCTGGCCATAATGAGCACTTCTTTTCCCTTTCCATATATGTATATATAATTCATACCTAAAAAGCCCATTTTTAAAAAAGGAAGCCACTTATTCATTATAAAACTCAGTTTTTTGTTGTCTTTGTGCTTCATGCTGTTCAATAAGGGAGTTAATAATAAAGTGACCATGTTCCACAACAGAAAAGAAAAATGAATAAGGTTGGGGAAAAAAGAGAAAGATTTCCACATCCTTTCTCAACTGAACATGGTCAAAATAATGAAAATGATGTAGAAATAGGAAAATGTGGTTAAGAGTAAAAGAATAGGGTAGCTAGCTCTGCAACTGATACATACACAAGGATAACACATGTGTCATAGAGATAATTTTATGAATCACAAAAAAAGAAAGATTATGTTTGTAAATGAATCTATTCCTCAGACACCCTTTGATTGCATTAAATTCAGCTGAGGAGCCTTTGATTAGATTACCTGTTAAGATTGCTGTAGGGCTTTTGATTTGACCATGTCAGTTGGGCCTGGCTAAGGTTGAGTCCCCAACCCCTTGGTAGGTCTGCTTTAAGCAGACTCATATGGACAGTCAGAACCAGGAAGAGAGAGCTCTGTCATTTTTGATCCTGCCAGGTGTCAGGAAGGAGAAGTGTGAAACAGTTGAGGCCCCAGGGAGAGATGAGCCATTTCCCTGATAGCTTACACCTGAACTTGGGAAAAGAAGTGAACAGCCTAGACTGATAAAGGAAGTCCTAAGAGACAAGCCCTATGCCAGCTTCTAGCTGAAATTGGGAAGAAAGCTGAGCATTGAGCTTGAGAGAGGGAGCCAATAAGGGAAGGAGAAACCTGGGCAGAGATTGGCAGCCATCCTGCTTCACCATGTGACAACACACTGGGATCAACAGTAGCTGAATTTAGTGAGACAACATCTCTGATTGTGCCTTGGTTTGGTCTTTCCATGGTCTTGGAAATGTAAGGTATTACCCCAAATAAATTCTCCTTAAAATAGCCAACAGATTTCTGGTACTTTGTGTCAGCACAAATCAAAATATCACACATTAAAATATTTGCTCTGCTTGTTATCACAGATGAGCAGAGAAATGTCAATACTATGTCAATTGATGATAAGGACCAGCACTGGAAGGAATTGCAATGTATATATATTGTGCCTTGTTTATTAGGCCTGAACACTAAATTAGGCCTTAAATTTGAATTGTATAACACTAATGTCATTGTTATCAGAAATAGCTATACACATCCTCAAAGAAGAATAAATTTAAAATCTGCATCTCACAACACTTCAAAACCACTGCTTTTTGCACCTGCAACTTCACTAATAAATAAATAATGTACTGCTTTTTGTGCTCCGCTTTCATCTTAATGAGGTAATGAGGGCCAGGTTTTCTCTCCTGCTTTAAACATTTAAAACATGGAACAAAATGAATGAAGCATTCTAAAATCACTGCACTGCAGGCTGCTCATGACCAAGCCCCTGAGAGAACAGAAACAAAAAGGGAAAGCCCAGAAATTGCCCCTGAAACCTGGGCATGAGTTCCTGGGTTTAATCCCCAGCCCCCAGTATCTAAAACAAACAAGCAAAAAACTCCTGCTAACATAGGACTTCAGGTAGAACCCTTGGAAGGATATTATCAGTAGAATTAAATTAACCTAAAGCTACAAGCTGTTTTGGACCCCCTTTTAAAAATAAAAAAGCAGGCCTTGAAAGGATTAATATATCCCAACTAACTAAACCACTAGCCAGCCAAAGTCAACATTAGTTAACACACAATACTACAAAATCCAGTGCCCCACAATGAAGAATTCATAATGTTTAACAAACAAGCATGCAAGGAGCTGGGAAATATGTTCAACAAACAGGAGAAAAATGAATAGAAACAGATGAAGAAATGTCAGAGAAAATGGAGCCACATGAGATTGTTAATAAAACTATTATAAATATGCTTTATGTGTATAATAAGGTAGGGGAAACATGGACAGAAGGGGAGCAATGGGAGATACAAAACAATGCCTAAGTGGAGCTTGAGAAATGAAAATTACAAGGTTTAAGGTGAAAAATACATTGATGGGATTAACAGCAGATTAATTACAGAAGAAAGCATAAAACTGATCCCCAGTAACAAATTTGCATGGGATTAACCACAGCTTCATTACTACAGAAGAAAAGATGAGTCAACTTGAAGACATAGATATCCAAATTGAAGCACAGAGAAAAATGATTTTATAAAAATGAACAAAGCATCAGTGACCTGTAGTACAGTTTCAAGGGGTCTAATATACACATCATTGAAATCCCAAAGAAGTGGGAGATTAAAAAGATATATTTGAAGGAATAATAGTTTAATTTTTCAAAATTTGATAAAATTTATAATTCACAGAATCAAGAAGTTCAATGGAAACCAAAGAGAATAAAAATTTTAAAAACAACCCTAGGCACTTCTGGATACAGTTCTTAAAACAGTGATAAAATGTCATGAATCAGCAAGAGAAAATTTGATGCATTCATACAGAGGAACAAGTATAAGGATGACAGGACACTTCCCATCTGAAACTGCATGAGAGAGAATATAATGGCACAGCATCATTAAATTACAGAAAGAAAAATCTGTCAATTTAAATTCTATAGCCATAGATGATACAAGTACAAGAATGTTCTTCTATGAACTAGAACAAATAAACAAAACTATCACAAGGTGGCAAGAATATGGTGATACATGGGGAAACTACAATTAATGTAACCTATGGACTGTAGTTAACAGAAATATTGTAATATTCTTGCATCAGTTTCAAAGAAGGTAGTATATCAATGCTAATGGTCAATAATAAGGGGGTATGGGATTTTTTCTTTTGGATAAGGAAAACATTCAAAGGTTTACTGGGCTAATGACTGCACAACTCTGTGATGAAACTGATCCACTGAGTGTACACTGGGATTGATTGTACAAGGCATGAGACTGTATAACAGTGAACTATGTGGTGGAAGAAGGAATGTGGTTAACAGTACACATATTCGAGTGTTCTCTCATGAACTACAACAAATAGACAATACTAATACATAGTGTTAGTAATAGGGGCTGTATAGAAAAATATGAAGTGTATGCTATGGTCAGAGTTAGTGGTGATAGTGGTAATAATCTGATCATTTTCTTTTATAATCTGTAACAAATGTTCCATAAAAATGTAAAATGTTGATGGAGGGGTGATATGTGGGAATTCTGCACATCATGCATGATTGTTTAGTTATCTCACAAATTCTCTAATAAAAAATTGCATTATATTCTGTAGCCTATAAAATATTTTAAATACAAAGAAAAAATGAAGACTTTTTCATACCAATAAATTTTGAGATAAATTATCACCAGCAGAACTGTACTACAAGAAATAAGGAAAGTCTTCAGACAAAGGGAAAATGATACTACTTGTAAATGAGGATCTTTACAAAAGAATAAAGAGTACCAGACGTAATAAATATGTGTGTAAGTATAAAAGAAGTTTTTTTCATTTGTAATCCCTTGCAAAGATCATTGATTCTAAGAAGAAAAATAATTACAATGCACTGTGTGATTTAATATATGTAGAGTAATATGTATGTTAGTGGAGCAGAAAGACAGTAGTTATATAATTGTTCCATTTTCTGAAATCTCACATCTAGGCAAAAGGAAAGGATGGACAATTACCCACCAGCTCATAAATACTTCCACCAAGAAGTACCATCACTTTAGATCCCATATTTTTTGGCAAAATTAAGTCAGGATGGTGATGAAGTGAAATCTTTCCTGGAAGGAGAGGAGAAGCAAAAATATAGGAGAGTAGTGGTGATGTCTACCATAGTAAACCTTGATCTCAGGTGCTTTCTCACAATCTGACAATTCAGGAAGGCAACTATGTTACACTCACTGCTTTGAAATCAAAGCATAATATATGCTGCTGCAAGGGCAGCTGGTGGAAAAGCACAGAGATACCAGCCTATTCTCCATGAATGGCCAAGAAGGAATTAGGGATACTGATGCTCTTGAAAAATCCAATTATCTGGCTTCTAAGTGCAGGTCACAGCTGTCTCAAATATTACTGGATTATCTACAGCTGGAAGGCAACCTTAGGCCCCAACAATGTAGAGCTGGGAAAAAAATACTGAAGCAGCCCACTAGCCACTGCATGCTGATCAGC
>PVKH010025987.1:0-13325 GCA_004027955.1 Chaetophractus vellerosus | reverse complement strand
TGACCCCTACTGGGAGATCTGTCTGCCTTTTTAAATGAGTCTAAATTTATGAATCACCCACTTGACACTTAATCATGCAAATTTATGACACTTGATAAATATTCCTTTTCCAATTTCAGTGATGACTAAACTGTGTGTTTTGTTAACTGTGCCATTTATAGCTCACTGATTTTGGAAGGGGAAGAATACAAGTTCATTTTTCCATAAATGTTTACAGTGCCATTGCTCTGTCTTTGAATTTAAAATGACTTTGAACATATATTTAAGGGACTTCATTATTAAAACCTTTTTAAATTCATGATCAAATATCATCTCTGATCTATTTTAATATAATTTATATTTACTACTCAATACAGATGTAACTAGAAATGAAAGTCAGAGCAGGGAGTCTTTGCCTACTTGGTCATTACTTCAGTTTTCCTGCCTGCAGAATAAACAACACAATAACTGACACATCACTATAGGACACTTGGTCTATTCCTTTATTGAAAAAGTTCTTATTTCCTCGGCTTCAACTTGGCCAACCTACTTCTGGCATCTGCTCACTGATTATCTCCAAAGATCCAGGTGACTCCCTCCCAGTCATTAACTGACCTTGGCCTTAGTACAGTGATCCTTCTTTCCAGCTCACCTTTGCAATTTTCCAAAGGATAAAACATACAGTTGCCTAGCCTCACCTGCTCCTTGTGCACCTCAATTCCAATGGCCTTCACCTCTAAACCTTTTTAACATCCTTCCCCACAGCTGCTATTTTTTGTTCCATCTCTAAAATTTAAATTCCATTATTTGACTACAATCTCTTATCAACTTTGACTATAATCTATCATTCCATTCTATCACTCATATTAAATTTTCTTTGATACTGATATTTATGATACTCATATCTTACCCCAGTCTCATTTGTAAAATTTTTTTTCCAAAAAGTCAACACCAGCCCACCAATAGTTTACCACTTAGATAGCATGGTCCAATAATTAAATAACTGAACCTTTATCGACTCCACCAAACTCAAATTTCCATTGATTCTCTGCCTTAATAATTCCTGATTTCCTTGAATACTAAAATTTAACTGTTCTTCTCTCTCTTTTTTTGGTGAGAGGGGCCTGTAGAACCTGTGGATATGCTGAGAGCTAGTGGGATGGGGAAATATAATTTTTGAATGGATTGGCATCATTTTTTCCCCTAATCCATGTAGTTTTTCAGTGTCATCTGACAATCTTCTTACATATATCTGGTCAAATCTCCCGTTCTTCTCAGAAGATTGTCACACTCTTCAAAACGTCATCCTAAACCTTGGTACATTAATATATAATTTATCTGTGAGAAATGATAAAGGTACCAGGATTTTATGCATTTATCTTCCTGTCCTCACACCTACAAACTCAGTTTCACCTGCACCCACCTTAAGATCTTATCTTTCTAAGATCTTGATAAAATATTTAGCCCCTTTCTTTCCTTTTTCATATTCTTATATTTGTCTGTTTGCCTCATCTTTGTAAGCATAAAAGCAGGTTCATATCTCTTAGACAAAGAATAAAAAATCTCCTATAAAACCATGTATCCTATTTGGACTGCCACTTTTCTCACCTTTAAACACAAAATTATTCAAAGTTTAAGCCACTCTTGGTGTCACTATTTTATTTTAATTTTTTTCTTTATTCTCTCTTAAGCTCTGGAATCTGACTTTTGTCATTCTTATTGCTCTCTGAAAAACAATGCTAGATCACTACAGCCTTCAAAATTCCCTTAACTAAAAGACATTCACAGGGCACCTCCAAAGCCTTAGGCACATTTGACATTTCATTCCTCCTCAAAATTCTCTTTGATCTTCAACACAAGGCTTTTTGGAGTTCCCTTCTGTATTAATGTTTGTAAGATCTTCTGACACCATCCACTGACCTTGTGGGGTTGCTTTCAGGGTTCTGAACAAAGCTGTTTTGTCTATTCATTTGCACTTAATCACCTCCACTCTTTACCTGCCATCTGCCAAACATCTCACCTTTGCTCTCGATCCTTATGTCCACCTACCTACTGCACATCTTTACTTAGATAATCTATGTACATCTCACTCAAAACTTTATTATCTCTCTATACTTGCACCTTCCTTCCAAACCCATTGTGGAAAAAAACACTTCTTCTACCCTTTGTCTTCCATAGGGAAATGTTTGGCACAATCACATAATTGGGAATATTAACCTTGGTAATATTCGGAGAAATGGTAGGTATTAAATGGAAGAGGTAGGAAATAGTCTCTTCTCAGTCATCTGTAGTAGGAAAAGAAGGCATGGTATGCTTCTCTTTACTGTTAAAATTCTTAAAATCGATGGGACTATTATTATAACAAAGAGTAAAACCTCAAGGAGCAGGAGTGAGGGAGACAGGAAGGGAAGATAGTAGAGTAGATGCTAAAATGTTATCAAGATTCTAGTCCATTCAAGTATGATTGACTGTTCAATCAGTTCTTAGCTTAGCCCAAAAAACCACAGGTCAGGACATGGTAGGAGTTGCAGGGGCAGGGGTAGGGGGAAGGGGTCAGGAACATGTGGAATAAAGTGACTCTCATTGACCATTGTTCAAGAGTTCTCTA
The DNA here is from genome assembly GCA_004027955.1 of Chaetophractus vellerosus. Taxonomy (NCBI): domain Eukaryota; kingdom Metazoa; phylum Chordata; class Mammalia; order Cingulata; family Chlamyphoridae; genus Chaetophractus; species Chaetophractus vellerosus. The sequence goes on along the minus strand of PVKH010025987.1, from coordinate 10,738 downwards.
ATTAAGGAGTTTACCCTGTACTTCAGTGTTTCATATGCTGAGCATGGCCATAAGGGAGGATGAACATGCAGTGAAGTCAATACAAAGACTTTGGACTAGAGATCACAGCCTCTCTGTGCAGGCCAGAGGCCCATTTCTGTCATGTTACTCCTGATTGAAATCAATCAGACCCAACCCAGAGATAGAGGAAAATGGTGAGGCCAAGAGTATCTGAAGTGTTGCCTAAGAGTTCCTTGCATCAGCTATCCTTTCCCAACCCACTAGCCATAATTTTGAACCACTCCTGTGTTATAATACAAGAGGGAGAAGAGGAAAGAGAAGCATAAATGATTCTATCTGGCTGATAAGATTGGGATGAGTTAGCATTGATGCTCCCTGGAGCTGTCAGTTATTTAAGGAAACATATATTGTTACAGATATATAAAAGGATGAAAAATAAATATTAACAACAATTTTATGTCACTAATTACAATTACTTAGATAATTTTTTTTTAAATTGAAAAGCTTCTGTTACCAAAATTGACACACAAAATAGGGAATCTAAAAATCCCTTTATCCTGTCAAAAAATTCAATTCAATATTGTAAACGTACAGACAACTAAAAACTCTAAGCCCAGCTATATTCACTACAGAATTTTATAAATTATTTTAAGGAAGAAACAGCAGCAATCTTAAGCAAACATTTTGGTTTCCTAATATAGGTTTGTAAATATATAAATATCCCTCTAAGGGTTGCTTTAGGTTTTTATTATATTTTTTGATATGTTGGATTTTAATTATATTTTAATTCAAAATATTTTCTGATTTCCCTTGTGATTTCTTCTTTGACCTTTCTGTTATTTAGCAGTGTATTTTCAAATATTTGGAGATGCTGCAGGCACGTGTTTGATATTGCTTTTTCTTCTTTAATTTTGTATGATGAGAGCACATACGTTTTAAAATTTAATTCTCTTGAAATTTATCAAGACTTCTTTTATAGCTCAGCATATGGTTTACCTCAGTGGATGTTTCAGTGCACTAAAAAGAACAGGCATACTGCAGTTGTAGGATATAGCATCATATAAATATCAATTAGGTTAATTTGCAGGATAATGGTATTTAAAAATATTTTTAAAAATAATTTTTCTGGTGCTACCTTGTCTATCACATACTGAGAAAGAATGATTAAATTTTCAAATATAATTATGTGTATACCCATTTTTCTCTTTAGTTCTGTTGTTTCATTTTTTTGTTTCTTGCATTTTTAGGCTTTGTTGCTGTTATATTTGTTATATTGTTATATCTTCCTTACGAGTTGACATTTTATCATTATGAAATATGCTTGTTTATCTCCAATAATACTTCTTGTCTTGAAATATACTACGTTTTATATTTATATTGTCACTACAACTTTCAAGGCACACCTACAAATTTCTTTAAAACAGCTCCCTACCCTGGGCTGAAAGTCAGGGTCTTTTAGAACAATGCTCTGAAAAATCTTAGAAGCCATATTAGCTAGCCAGGAGATCTAAAAAGCAAGCTCTCAAGATTCTTTAAAGAAGGTTTGTCAGCTGAGAGGGTCTTTGTGCACTAATTTAAATTTTTCTGAGATTTTAACAAGGAGTCTTAGCGCTGCACTCTTGAAAACTTGACCCTGAAACCAGTTTTACGACTTATGCCCTGGATTTGGTCCTTGGTCTGAGGCCATTTCTTCTGCCTGAAAAACCTAAGAATGAGAATTAGTTTTATTTTTCAGTCCAGTGAGTCCTCTAGATTCTGCTTAAAAACTGAACAATTCCTTCTCCCTCTCTCTCTACTCACACCTTATCATTCACCACTAAAATATACCAGTTGACACTTTAAATGTTTGCCACATTATCAGTTAAGTGTGTATATTTGCTCTTTTCCAGATATGCTGATGAAATCCACCATCACCTAAAACAAGCAGCTTTTCCCCCTAGCCTCCAGTGAACGTATACTCCTGTTTACCAAACTATTACTAATAATGTCCTCATGGTCTTTCCAGTTTCCTTCTGCTGCTCAACCGCAAACCCAATAACACATATTTCAAGGGGTTTTGTTTGTTTGTTTTTATTATGGCAGCACCCATTTCCATGTACCTCTTTCTGTTTCAGTTATCTCTTGCTGTATTAAAGAAGATAAAACTTAGTGCCTGAAAACAGTTACCATCTTATTTTCTCTCACTGTCTTGTGTGTTGACTTGAATCAGCTGGGTCGTTCTTCTGCTTCAAGTGCTGTTGATTCTGGCTGCAGTTTCTGGAGATTGGGCTGTACTGAAATGCACAAGATGTCCCATTTACCTATCTGGTCCTCAGCATGGCTGGAAGCCTGGGCTCACCCAGGTAGCTGGGACAACTAGAACCTTCTATCACTCTATAATCTTAGTACACCTGCTCTTTATGAATTTTACCCATACGCTCCGTCCAGTAGAGGAGTCAGACTTCCTACAGCAACCAAAGCCTTCTTAAGGCTTAATGCTAGTTGAGTGCATCATACTCATCACATTCTATTAGCTAAATGGAATCATAGGCCATCAGAAAATCAATGTGGAATTGTGAAAACCAGAAAATATCATTTATTCGGAGCCATCTTTCAAGACTAGCTATAACCCAGATAACAAATATCACACAATGACCAATCACAATTATAACCAAATACCCCCAAACAAAACAAAAGAAAACAAAACCCTTAGAGGTTTACTTTCTAATAATTAAAATAGCAGTGTATGGCCCAGTGATGAAAATCACTTATTCACTTCCACATCGGCAGCATGATAAAAGTTGAGGTTTAATCTCAGGCTTTCTAATTCCAAAATGTCCTTTCCATTATACTAAGTTTCCTCTATGTGAATGTCTATGTACTGGTTAGTCTGTCCGACTGACTGGCTGATCTGGACTCCCAGGATTAGGATTCCTAGCCAGAACTCCAGGATGCTTGGCTGCATCCCTGAAAAGTTCCTTAACTCTTGCCAATTTTCTTGTTTCTTTAACACTTGGAGCTTGTTCTTTAGACCAGTCATTTGTTAGCTGGGGGCCTTTGGGCTGATGCTAGCCATTGAAAATAAATTCCAAAAACTTTGAAAATATTTTCAGGTTGGTTCTTCCTGGCTTAGGTAATAATTGAGTGTAGGATACTTTGTTGAAAACCATCTGAAAGCCGAAATTGTATATATAGGGAAACATCAGTACTTCTGTGGGGTCTGTCACCTTAGTCCAAGAATCAAACAATGCTCTATAGAGTTTTTGGCTGGGTGAGTTATAAAAGGAGCAATCCTTGAGCAGCTTGGTGATATTTAACAATTGTAAACATATGTGCTCATACCAAATTCAATCCTGGTGATAATTAATAAGGTTTTCAAAGTCTGAAGGAAACAAATATAATCCCATAAAAATTTAGTTCTGAGAAAATATTTTGTGAAAGAAAAGCTTGAAATTCTAGGTTAAAAATATAATTATGTATCAATATCTCACAAAAGGATTCAACAAGAAATAAGAATACATAATTGATAATGTGTATCTTATTAAGACACTAATCTTTGCTCAGCTGGCATTAAAACTTATATGATTTATATTATCAATTGATCTTAGTTTTCAATTGGAATTCAATATACATTCTACATAATATGCAGAATATGCACACACAAATATGCATACACCCATAGAACAGCACGTTTGGGAAAGGACTAATTCGTGTATAACCACATTTGTACTTTGGAATAAAAAACAACATGAAAAAAAGTGTTTCCCCTTTCCTTATGAACTTGTCACATGTTACGCTTTAATGCCAGAACTGGTATTACCTTGTAAAAAGATCACAGCATGACATTGGCATTACCTGCTGTATGGAAATAAAGCAACCGCCAACAGAGATCTAAGATTAGAATGCTTGTCTGTGTCAAATTTGAATTCTGGTATAGATTCACAGAGAGATTATTTTGTTTCATGATCAGAAATCTGATATTGAAGGCCCTGTTCTTTTTCAAATTTTCTACTGGAATATTTCTCATATAGTGGGCACATTCTTAAAAAAATCTTCCTTAGAATTTTATCTAACACCTTCCGTTCAACATAGTCTTAATAGTATATATGCATATTATTTAATCAGAAGACCATAATCCTGTGTTCAAACAAGTATATTCTACCCTATTAATCTGTCATTTGCATGTCATTCAGGTTTGAGGCTCTTTGATGCACCTGAAGTGCTTTATAAGCTCAAGATACTTGACTTAGTACTAAGGCACCTGTACCCATAGATCTAGAAAAATCCTACCTAAAATAATTACATTAAATTATTTCTTGCTCTTTCTATCACAGAAGATATCCCCTTTACTTCTCCAAAAACAAATTATCCATAAGCTACAATAACTTACCTATGATAATCTTAGATTTCCTCTCATGTAATAACCTTTGAATTACATGACCAAAGCAGACAAAGTCTAATCAACTCATAGATGGCAAAATTTTTCAAGATCTTTTGCAATTAAATACAAAGATGTTGCCTTGTTTTTAAGCATGTTTTAACAATCCTTTAAAAACTTGCCTAATTCACTATCGTACTATCTTCAAAGGCCTTGTAGATCTATTGTTCAAATATATCTAAAAGGAATTCAAAACTTCAATCTGAAGTCATTATTATGATCCATGAAAGGAATAACTGTTCATGTTAAAACCCTGAGGTTATTTCAATTAAAAAAGAGTGAAATGTACACATATATTGCAAGCTGATTTTTAAGTAAATAGCAGTTGATTATTGTTTCTCCAAAATACCCCAAAGGTACAAGTGCATATTATGCAGTCTAGAAATTGTCAGTTTGAACAATGGAGTAATTTGCAAGTTCTTGGAGTGCCACAAACGGGAAAAATAACAATGAGTGTAAGAATGGCTAACTTAAAAACTCAACATAATACAAACTTTCCAAGCCAACTTTTAAAAGTATAAATGACCTCCTACTAAGGCCTTGTGTTAATAGCAAAAATTCAAAAAATAAATCTAAGCACTGACTATTCAGCAGACTGATGGGAAATTTGAGGGAAATAGTTAACTGAATTCACTGACCTTTCCATGTCTAATAACCAATTGGCCCCATAATTCTTCTCTTAACTCTTCACCCTATTGTTCCTATTATTAGTTTAACCCTCAACTCATTTTTCATACATGATGTTGTACAGTATTTATAAATAGCATTAGTGCCTGTTACATCTTCATTTGCATAGCATTTTACTATTATCAAAGGTTTCATTCATTACACCATATCATTTGGTTCCTCATTCCAACTCCTAGTTCTAAGTTAACAACGTATGTCCAATTTCTCAATGAACCTTGGAATTGATTTTTCTCTTAGGACTACCTATATTCAATTCCCACCGCCCCCCCACCCCCGACCATGGCTCCTCTCATCTCTCTGCTCGCTGTTTGCTCGCTGTCTTTGCTCATCATGTCCACTAATTTCCTCTGCTCATTATATCTGCTCTTTGTTTCTGTTCATTGTGCCCAGTTGTCTGCTTGTCTTCTGTACTAGGCACTGGGAACTGAACCCAGGACCTCCCATGTGGGAGGTGGATGCCCAACTGCTTGAGCCACATCTGCTCCCCTTATATTCAGTTTTTAAAACAAATCTTACCACTTTTATCTTCTAAATATTTTTTGCATTTCACCTTATCTCTCCAGTCTACCTAACATCACTGCAAACTCCATCAACATCATCATTATCGTACTATCAGTTGTAAATTATTAAAAACTTTCTGGTGGTTTAGAACTAAAGTAAGGCAACCAATGGAATTGGTATAACCACTGGTAAGTTGCTTAACTCTCTAAGCCTCAGTTTTCTCAACTGTAAAATGATGATAATAACTGCAAATTCCTCTTTTGGGTGTTTCAAGGGGTAAGTTAATTAATTCATGCATCATTGTCACATAGTAAGAGCTCAAATAATATTTATTTCAGTTATTTCTGCTGGTGTTTTACAGAGATTGTGCAAAGAATATCAAGTTTATCATCTAATTCAATTAATTCAGCATTATCATTCCAACTGAGGAAATTTAGGATCAGAAAAGCAACGGGCTCAAGGACAAAGTGTGGGGGTTCATATCCAGGTATGTGCAGTTTCAAAACATAAATTCTTACACACCATGACCTATTCACTAGCATCCCAATCAGGTTTATTTACCCTTGATACCCAGCTTTCTGAATAGGACTTAGTTTTAATTGCTTCTCCAGCTTTGTCTTTACAACCCATCCTCATACTATTTAAATAATAATCATCCATATGGGCTGCTCCTCTATATGACTTCCAAGCTCAAAGCTTTCACACAGCTAATAGCCTCTACCTAATTTTAATGCTCAATGTAAACTTATTTTATAAATCTTTTCTTTTTATTTTTTTTATTATATATCCCCGCCCCCCCTTTTCTGCTTGTTCTTGCTGTGTTCATTCTTGCATTCTTCTGTGTCTGCTTGTCTCCCACCGTTGTGGCGACCCGCCGAGTCACCTCACCACGCGGCGGCCTTGCCTGCTCGTGGGCAGCTTGCCCTGCTCACAGGGGCTTGCCCTGCTCGCGGGGGCTTGGCCTGCCCGTGGCGGCTTGCCTTGCCTGCGTGGCAGCTTTGCCCTGCCCGTGGCAGCTTTGCCCTGCCCGTGGCAGCTTGCCTTCTCAAGGCGGTCTGCCTGCTTGAGGAGGCCCCGGGTTCAGTTCCCAGGGCCTCCCATGTGGTAAACCAGCGCCCTACCAGTTGAGCTACAGCCGGCCCCTATTTTATAAATCCTGCAGTTGGGTGTGAACTAGGAGCTAAGTAGCCCGTGTCCCTTGACTAATTGCTCAACATGCCTGACCTTGAAAATTGAACCTCAATTTTCTCATCTAAAAAATGAAATAATTCTCCAATTATTGAGAGAATTCAATGAAATATTTCATAAAAACAATTATCATAGTATCTGACCCAATATAGAAGGGAATTACATATTACTCCCCAAATCCACCATTTCCAGCACACAAATTCCATCTGCTCACATGTGACAGGTCTAATAATGTCAGTAAATCCTCACTTCCCAGACAGTATATTTAATCTTCAAAAAGCACTTATTGATCAGATACCATGCTACTAACTAGAAATATGCAGATATCACCATATATCTCACTTCCTTGAGCTTATCACTGCCATATTTTAGGGGTTTTGTTTCCATATTTTCCAAAGCACATCCTTTTACGAAAACATGATTATATTTTTTGAAACATGTTTGAAAGTAAAAACAAACAAAAACCTGAGCAAGATATTTTGCATATCTATTCATATTGATAACATACATATTTATTTTTCAAGACAGAATCATACTTAGACTAAACTTGGATAATATTTTAACCAACATGTTCTTTGAAAACAAAGCTACAAAACAGATCCTTTTGTGTATATTTATATACACATACGTTAACTTTTATAACAGCTTTATCAAGATAAAATTCAGATACCATAAATTCATCCTTTTAAAGTATATAATTCAGCGTGGTTTTTTTTTTTTTGGTATGTTAACAGAATTCAACAGCCATCACCACAATCAATGTTAGAATATTTTTATCACCTAAAAAAGAAACCCCTTACACAAAAGCAGCCACTCACTATTCCTCCCAACCTCCCCAGCCCTAGCCAACAACTATGTTTCTATATCTATAAATTTGTATATTCTGCATATTTCTGAATTAGAATTAGTTTAAAATTTTTTTCTTGATTTTCTTAGGATTTTCTATATATCAGAATATTTCATCCGCAATAGAGATATTTTCACTTCTGCCTTTCTAAACTGGATTAGTTCTTATTCTTGCTTAATTGCTCTAGCTAGAACCTCCAAGACAATTTTGAATATGAGCAATGAGAACAGATATCTTTACCTTGTTCTTTAAATTTGAATAAAATCATTCATTTCTTCACCACTAAATGAGCTGTGGGTTTTTTGTAGATGCTCTATATCAGATTGAGGAAGATCCTATCTATTCCTAATTTGTTTAGTTTTTTTTTTTTTCCCATGAAGTTGTGTTGAATTTTAGCAAATGTGCTTTCTTTGTCTATCTAGATGATCATATATTTTTCACCTTTTGGTCTATTGGTATTGTATATTATATTAATTGACTTTCCAAATTTAAATGCAGGAAATAGCTTAATAGAAAACCTGAAAAATTGAGCCTGGGATATGTTTATGATAAGCATATTATTTCATGTTTTTCTCAGGCAATTAATTGAATATTTCTGGAAAATTCCCTTTTATATTTTCAAGTCTGTTATTACAGATGTGGCTCAAGCAGTTGAGCACCCACCTCCCACATGGGAGGTCCTGGGCTCAGTTCCCTGTGCTTCCGAAAGAAGGTAAACAACGAGCAGACCATGAGCAAAAGAAAAAAAAATCTAAATCTAAAGCAAGTTTCAGAAAGGAAAAATAAATGGGCCGGTATTAGTCTGCCAAAGGGGCTTATATATCAGTGCTTCCTATATCCAGCTTCAGGCATGGTGCTCATTTCTTTCTGGTTTTTCTCAGCTGGTCAGCTGCAAATTATCAGGTGAATGGCTCATCTCTCTTCCCAGGCAGAAGGATCAAAGTTCTTTCCTTTTCCATGTCTTTGGAGCTCTTTCTCTTCCCGTGTGAGTGTCCGTTTATGTCAGCCCACCAAGGGGGCAGGGACTCAATCTGAGTCATGTCCTTCTGACATGGTCAAATCAAAGCCCTAATCTTAACAGGTAATGTAATCAACATATGTTACTGAACCTAATACATTCAAAGGGTACCACACCCAGAGGAAAAGATTAATTTATGAACATAATCTCTCTTTTTGGGAATTCATACATAATCTCAAACTGTCATATATGGTGTATTATGTTAATTGGCTTTATGATGTTAAATCAACCTTGCATCACTGAGATATACACCTCACCTCACCAGATGACATATAATGCTTTTTTATGTGTCACCGTAATCAATTTGCTAGTTTTTCATTATTTTCACAGCTATATTCATAAGATCCACCAACTTTTGTCATTTTGCCACACTTCCCCATCCTTCTTCCTTCTTTCCTTCTACCTTCCTCCCTCCCTCCCTCCTTCCTTTCCTTCCTTCCTTCTTTTTTTCCCTTTCTTTGTTTTGTAATTTTTACCTGTTACCGTTATTTCACTGGGGATGGGTCCATGGGTCTCTTCACACTGCCATTCTAGAAGTATATATATATATATATAGTGGTTATATAAGTTTAACTCTAAAAGTAGAGTTTCTGGCAAAAATATACTAATTTTAAATTTTGATAGATGTGTTTAAATTGACTTCCAAAACTTGAAATTATTTATATCCTGCTAAGAGTGAAGAAATGGTTTGCCTTCTTTTGTTTTAAGATGATATCACTTCTAGGTTGTGAAAACAGAACCAGCAAAGACCTGCTTGAGGGCATATGAAAACAATCATAGATGAAGCAACCAGAGGAAAAGTGTGAGAATGGATCCTGAGCATGGTATAAGTAGTCTTGGTTTGGAAGGATAAATGAATAGAGAAAAGATTATAAGCAATCAATAAATACTCTTACTTAAGTTCTAAATTTCTCATGGTTCAGAACTTGTAATGCTCCTATATGTTGTTTCTATGTTTTTGCAAGCCATGCACTATCTCTGTCATTACTAAATGTGTAACATGGTAGTTTTGCCACCCTTCTAAATTTACCATACCTCTGGTTATATATGGTCTTTCAAAAAGTATTTGTTTAGTTAGAAACAAAGAAAACAAAACCATGATACTTGTCTAAATGGCAGATTTTAGAGAAAGTTCTATCTGATGTTTAAAGAATTGAAAGCTGCCTCAGAGATATTTAACTGTTACCAAAACAGTTGTTTGGCTTTCATTAGATTCAGTTGATGTCGTCCATGATTCTTCCATTTTATGGAGATGAATATAGTAAATGAGGCCAAACTTAGATGGACAGAATATGCCACAGATTCAACATCTATATCCCAGCATAGCAATTTGTCTGGCTTTTTACATTTTGTTTTAATTTATTTATGTCAAGTCCTTTTCCATCTTCAGTAGTAGAATATTAAAGTGACTGCAAGTCATTCTGATTTGAAAGACTAATTTTCGGTAGTTTGCAAATATCACTTACAACAAATATGCACAGAGGTCTACACATCAGGAATTAAATCTGCTACTGTTATGTGATGGACTAGCCTGTTCTTATTTTTCAAATAGTCATATGTGTAATACCTAATATTCTGCTTTCCAATGTATTGTGTAATTCAGAGCTCTATAACCTGGAGTTGGGTAATCACCAACTGGAAAACATCTAGAAAAAGGCAATCAGAAGAGCAAATGATCTGGAAATTATCTCTTAAGACTAACATTTTTTAAAGTACAAATATTTACCCTAGAGAAGAGAAAGCTAATGATGACCATTAAAATTGTTTTCAGATGCCATGTGGGGAAAAAAAAAAGTCATTTGATTTAGTCTTTATGGAAACAGAAAGATTAAGTTATTGAAAGAATACTTTATTAAGAGTTAGAAGATAATATTTCTAGACTTATAACTTTCACTAAATAGCTCTATAACCTTGGGCAAATTATTTACTACATCTGGTTTTCTTTAGCCCTTGTCTCATCTTGTTATACTAATATCAAAATACATTTGCAACAACCAGCAAGATGGCAGCAGAGTAAGGAGCTCCAAGAGTCAGCTTGTGCTACAGGGCAGTTAGTAATCACTCAGAGCTATCTAAAGCA
>PVKH010025986.1:0-13304 GCA_004027955.1 Chaetophractus vellerosus | reverse complement strand
CGTTAGCAGACCAGGACAGTGCTTCACAACGCCCAGGAGAGTGAGAGACAGAGAGACAAAGAATGCTAAATAACAAACGTGAGTTACCAAGCCCCTGTGGTGGCCAGGAAGGGCTCCCCTCCCCCACCCCCAAGATACTAAGCTGGGGTAAAACCCCTGGCTCACTGCAGCTGACTGAGAGGGGAACAGACATCTTCCTTCCTATCAGCTATTTCAAGGGAAAAGGGAGGGGGAGTCTGGGTGTTTTTCCTCAGTGAATTCAGCCAGCACAGCCTGCTTTGAATCTCTACTCTGGAGATTCAATAAAGGAACACAGGAAAGCCCAGACTGAAACACTTCCATGGAAAAGTGTGCTGAGTAGCACCATCTGCTGGTGGGTCTGGAAGTTACATGGACCAAAACTGTATGGTACTCTGTATCCTACCCCTTGGAAGAAAATCTGCATGTCATTAGTGAGTCCCTGGCCCAAGTTTGATAACTTAAGGTGGGCAATTTTAAAGACTTAGAATAGGTTGAACAAATATCAAAGAAGAGATGTGAAAAAAATATAGGCAAGAGGGAGAAACTGGCCATCAGAGTAAATTACCAACATAATCAGATGCCTAGATTCAGCAAAAAATTACAAGTGTTATTAGGAAAATGGAAGAGATGGCCCAGCCAAAGGAGCAAATCAAATATGCTGAAGAGATACAGGATTAAGGACAATTAATTGGCGATAATAATACAACTCTTCTAAACCACTTCAAAGAGTTGAAAGAAAATATGACTAAAGAAATAAAGGATATTGTGAAGAAACTGGGTGAGCATAAAGAACAAATTGAAAGTCTGCAAAGAAAAGTAACAGATCTTATGGGAATGAAAGGAATGAGATTAAAAATAATTTAGAGATTTTGTTTTTGGAGTAATAAAATTCTTCTAAATTTTTTTTTGGTGATGAATGTACAACATTGTGATTATACTAAAACCCATTGATTATACACTTTGGATAGATCTTATAGTATGTGAATATATTAGGTTTGTGGAAAAGTAATTGCTATTTCGGGCCGTGAATTTTAAATCATTATAATTAGGCTCAAACGCATCTTTATAAATCAACACATTTTTGCCAATGAGAAATAAGTTTGTTTATTCCTGTAGAGTAGAAATCCATGCCTTGGGATTTGATTAACTCTTGGAAAGCATTTTCTGCATCCTGCTGGTTGTGGAAACATTATTTGCCCTGCAAAAATTTGTCACGATGCTTGAAGAAATGGTAGTCGGTTGGCAAGAGTTAAAAGTGAAAGGTTAGGAAAAGATACTCCATGCAAATAGTATCCAAAAAAGAGCTGAAGTAGCAATACAAATATCAGACAAAATAGATTTCAAATGCAAAATTGTTATAAGGGATGAAGAAGTTTGTTGTATTTTAATAAATGGGGCAATTCCCCAAGAAGAAATAACTATACTAAATATTTATGCACCTAAGCTGAGTGCCCCCAGATACATGAGGCATACACTGGCAAAACTTAAGGGAGAAATAGATGTCTTTACAATAATAGTTAGAGACATCAATACACCACTTTAAGTATGGGATAGAACATCAGGACAGAGGATAAATAAAGAAACAGAGAACATGAATAAAAAGATAAAGGAACTAGACCTAACAGACATATATAGAGCATTGCAACCCAAAATAGCAGGATCTACTTTCTTTTCAAGAGATCATGCATCCTTCTCCAAGATAGATAGTCTGTTGGGTCACAAGACAAGTCTCAATGAATTTTAAAAGATTGAAATTATAGAAAACACTTTCTCTGATCATAACAGAATGAAGCTGGAAATCAATAATGCATGGAAAAGGGGAAAATTCATAAACATGGAAATTAAACAACACACTCTTAAATAATCAGTGGTTCAAAGAAGAAATTGAAAGAGAAGTCAGCAGTTATCTCGAGACGAATGAAAATGAGAACATAAAATATCAAAACCTATGGGACCCTGAAAGGCAGTGCTGAGAGGGAATTTTGTAGCCCTCAAAGCTTCTATTAAAAAAGAAGAAAGAACTAAAATGAAGACCTAACTATAAACCTGGAGGAACTAGAGAAAGAACAGCAAACTAATCCCAAACCAAGCTGGAGGAAAGAAATAGTAAAGATCAGAGCAGAAATATATGAAATCAAGAACAACAACAACAACAACAAAACAATAGAGAGAACAACAAAACCAAAAGCTGGTTCTTTGAGAAGATCAGCACAATTGACAAACACATAACTAGTCTGAAAAATAAAAAAGGAAGACTAAAATAAACAAAATCAGAAATGGGGTGGGGGACATTACTGCTGACTCCACAGAAATAAGAAAGATTGTAAGAAGATACTATGAACAACTGGATGCCAAAAAACTAAATGATATAGAGGAGATGAACAAATTCCAAGAAACACACAAATTACTTGCACTGAACATAGAAGAAATAGAAGATGACAACAAACCAATCACAAGTCATTGAAACGGTCATCAAAAACCTTCCGAAGATGAAAAGCCTGGGACCAGATGGCTTCACAGGCGAATTTTACCAATAATTCAAAGACAATCTAATGCCAGTCCTGTCAAGCACTTCCCAAAAAAACTGAACAGGAAAGAACACAACCAAACAGTTCTTTGAAGACAATATCACCCTAATACCAAAATCAGATAAATGTACTACAAAAAAAGAAAATTACAGACCAATATCTCTAATTAATATAGATGCAAATATTCTCAACAAAATGCTTGCAAACAGATTCCAAAAGCACATTAAAAGAATTATACACCACCATCAAGTGTGTTTCATCCCAGATTTGCAAGGGTGGTTCAACACAAGAAAATCAATTAGTGTAATAAATCACATTAATGAAGAAAAAAATAATATCCTCTCGAATGATGCAGAAAAGATATTTGACAAAATACACATCCTTTCTTGATAAAAATACTCCAAAAGATAGGAATAGAAGGAAGCTTTCTCAATATGGTAAAGTGCGTCAATGAAAAACCTACAGCTAGCACTGTACACAATTACACAAATACTGAAAGCTTTCCTGCTGAAATCAGGAATCAGACAAGAATGCCCATTGTCACTGTTACTGTTCAGTATTGTGCTAAGGTTCTAGCTAGAGCAATTAAGATAGATAAAGATATAAAAGACATCCAAATAGGAAAGGAAGAAGTAAAACTTTCACTATTTGCTGATGATATTTTCCTATATCAAGAATCTCCTGAAAAATCCACAACAAAGCTACTAGAACTATTAGACAAGTTCAGCAAAGTGGTGGGTAACAGATTAATATGCAAAAATAAATAGTGTTTTTATACACTACTGATGTGCAGTCTGAGGAGGAAATTAGAAAAATAATTCCATTTGTAATAGCAACTAAAACAATCAAATATTTAGAAATAAACTTAACCAAGGTCATAATTGACCTGTATTCAGAAAACTATAAAACATTGCCAAAAGAAACTGAAGACTTAAATAAATGGAAGGACATTCCATGTTCATGGGTTGGAAGACTATTGTTAAGATGTCAATTGTACATAAACTGATTTACAGATTAAAGGCAATCCCAGTAAAAATTCCAACAGCTTTTTTTGCAGAACTGGAAAAAACAACTATCTAATTTATTTGGAAGGGCAAGGGGCCCTGAATAGCCAAAAAGATCTTCAAAAAGAACAAAGTTGGAGGACTCACATTTCCTGACTCTAAAGCATATTACTTAGCTACAGTGGTAAAAATAGCATGGTACCGGAATAAAGACAGACAAATTGGCCAATGGGACCAAATCGAGAACTCAGAAATAGCAATTGATTTTTGACAAGGTGGTCAAGCCTTCCTAGCTGTGCCAGAAGAGTCTATTCAACAATTGGTGCTAGGACAACTAGATAGCCATATCCACAAGAAAGGAAGAGGACCCCTTATACAAAAATTAACTCAAAATGGATCAAGAACCAAATGTAAAAGCAAAAACCATAAAGGTCCTAGAAGAAAGTATATGGAAACATCTTCAAGATCTTGTGGTAGGTGGCAGTTTCTTAAGCCTTACACCCAAAGCACAAGCATCAAAAAAAAAAAAATAGATAAATGGGACCTCCTCAAAATTAAACACTTTTTGCACCTCAGAGTACTTTGTCAGAATGGTGAAAAGGCAGCCCACTCAATGGGTAAAAATATTTGACAATCATGTATTTGATGTGGGTTTAATATCCCTGACATATGAAGAGATGCTACCACTCAACAATAAAAAGACAAACTCCCAATTTAAAATATAGGCCAAAGACTTGAAAGGACAATTGTCCAAAGAAGAAATACAAATGGTGAAGAAACACATGGAAAAAATGTTCAGCATCAATAGCAATTAGGGATATGCAAATCAAAGCTACATGAGATAACATTTCACACCTATTAGACTGGCCGCTATTAAAAAGTAAGAAAGCTATAAATATTGGAGAAGATGTGGAGAGATAGGAATGCTTATTCACTGTTGTGGGAATGTAGAATGGTACAACCACTGTGGAGGACTGTTTGGCAGTTCCTAAGGGAGTTGAATATAGACTTCCCATGTGACCCATCAATACCAATACTAGGTATATACCCAGAATAACTGAGAGCAGAGACACAAACAGGCATCTGCACATCGATATTCATAGTGGTGTTATTCACAATTGCAAAAGATGGAAACAACCCAAGTGTCCATTAACTGATGAATGAATAAACAAATTGTGGTGTAGAAACACAATGAAATATTATGCAGTGGAAAGAAGGAAGCCGTGAAGCATATGACAACATGGATGAACCTGGAGGACATTACGTTGAGTGAAGCAAGCCAGACACCAAAGAACAAATACTGTATGATTGTGCTATTATGAACTAAATATATTGTGTAAACTCATGGAGTTAATAATTAGAATATAGGTCACTAGAAAATAGAAGGAGGGTAGACAATGGAAAGCTGAAGGTTAATCTATGCAGAATTGGTAAAAAGGTTGTTTGTAAATCTTTGGAAATGAACAGAAATGGTGTAACCATATCATTGTGTTGGAACTACCCTATTATATGGGTATGACAGTAGTTAAAGGGGAAAGTCTAGGTCATGTAAAATACTAGAAGGAAATCTAAAACCTATAACATAGGTCTGTTTAATATAGTAAATCAATGTATCAATGTATCCTAAAAATGTATATAGATATATAAAAAATAAATAAAAAATTAATTAAAAAATAAAAATAAAAACTATTATTAAAAAAATAAAAAATAAAAAAAAATAAAACCTCATGTAAAACACGAATATGAGTGGTAGTGCATATATAAGACTGTTTTTGTACAAAATGTAAGTACAAATTTACTAGAGAGAAGGAAAATTACTAGCAGTGACATATGGCAGAGGAAGCATAAGGAGATTGAGAGGTGATGAGTTTTGTTTGTTTATTATTATTATTACTGGAATAATGAAAGTGCTCTAAGAATGACTAAAGTGATGAATGCACAAATATATGATTACACTGAATATCATTGTACACTTTGGATGGATTATACTTATTAATATTTATCAATAAAATTGTTTGGTTTAATAAAAGAGTTTACTGATGAAACAAAAAGCCAACCTTCATCTGAACTTTAAGCAAGTTGTAATCGTTTTCCTGGCGGAGGTTGTTGATGTTGATGGCTGTTGGCTGACCAGGGTGGGGTTGCTGTAAGTTGAGGTGGCTGTGGCAATTTCTTAAAATAAAACAGCAATGAAGTCTGCCACATCAACTGTCTCTTCCTTTCATGAAAGAGTTCTCTGTACCATTCGATGCTCTTTGATAGCATTTCACCCACAATAGAACCTCTTTCAAAATTGTTGTCAATCCTCTCAAATCCTGCCACTGCTTTATCAACTAAGTGGATGTAATACTCTAAATCCTTTGTTGTCATTTCAACAATGTTCACAGCAGCTTCACCTGTAGATTCCATATCAAGAAACCACTTTCCTTGCTCATCCATATGAAGCAACTCTTCATCCGTTCAAGTTTTATTATGAGATTGCAGCAATTCTGTGACATTTCAGGCTCCACTTCTAATTCTAGCTCTCTTGCTCTGTCTACCACATTTGCAGTTTCTTTTTTCTACTGTAGTCTTGAACCCCCAAGCCATCCATGATGATTGGAATTAACTTCTTTCAAACTGCTGTTCATGTTGATATTTTGGCCTCCAGCGAATCATGGATGTTCTGAATGGTATCTAGAATGATGAGTCCTTTCCAGAAGGTTTTTAATTTCCTTTGCCCAGATCCATCAAAGGAATCACAATTTATGGCAGCTACAGCCTTATAAAATTTATTCCTTAAATAATAAGACTAGAAAGATGAAATGACTCCTTGATCCATGGGCTGCAGAATGGATGTTGTATTAGCAGACATGAAAACAACACTAATCTCATTGTACATCTCCATCAGAGCTCTTGGGTGAACAGGTGCCTTGTCAGTGAGCAGTTATATTTTGAAATGAGTCTTTTATTCCAAGCAGTAGATCTCAACAGTGGGATTAAAATAGTCAGTAAACCATGTTGTAAATAGATGTGCTCTCATCCAGGCTTTGTGGTTCAATTTATAGAGAACAGGCAGAGGAAATTTAGCATAATTCGTAAGGGCCCTAGGATTTTTGAAATGGTAAATGAATATTGGCTTCAACTTCAGGTTACCAGCTGCATTAGCCCCTAATAAGAGAGTTAGCCAGTCCTTTGAAGCTTTGAAGCCGGCCGTTGACTTTGCCTCTCTAGTTACGAAAGTCCCAGATGGCATTTTCGTCCAATGAAAGGTTGTTTCATCTACACTGAAAATCTGTTGTTTAGTGTAGCCACCTTCATCAATTACCTTAGCTAGATCTTCTGGATAACTTGCTGCAACTTCTACAATAGCATTTGCTGCTTCGCCTTGAACTTCTGTGTTACAGAGATAGCTTCTTTCCTTAAACCTCATGAACCTGCTTGCTTCAAACTTTTCTTTTGCAGCTTTCTCACCTCTCCCAGCCTTCAGAGAATTGAAGAGAGTTAGGACATTGCTCTGAATTAAGCTTTGGTTTAAGGGAATGTTGTGGCTGGTTTGATATTCTATCCAGACCACTAAAACTTTCCGTATCAGCAATAAAGCTGTTTCACTTTCTTATCATTGATGTGTTCACTTTTAATTTCTATCAAGAACTTTTCCTTTGCAACTTGGGTAACTATTTGACATAAGAGACCTAGCTTTCAGTCTGTCTTGGCTCTGTACGAGCCTTCCTCACTAAGCTTAATCACTTCTAGCTTTTGATTTAAAGTGAGAGACATGCAACTCTCACTTGAGCACTTAGAGGCCATTGTAGTGTTATTAATTGGCCTAATTTCAATATTGTTTTGTCTCAGGGAATAGAGAGGCCCAACAAGAGGGGGAGAGATAGGAAATAGCAGCTCGGTTGATCAGTGAGAAAACACACAGCATTTACCAATTTAGTTTGCCATTTTATATGAACGCAAAAATTACAATAGTAACATCAAAGGTCACTGATCACAGATCAATGTAGCAGATATAATAATAATAATGAAAAAGTTTGAAATATGAGAATTACCAAAATGTGATGACATGAGCACATGCTGTTGGAGAAATGGTAACCGATTAGCTTGACATCAACAGGGTTGCCAAAAGCCTGCAATTTGTAAAAAAATAAAATAAAATAAAAACAAAACCCACAATATCTGAGAGGTGCACTAAAAATAAGTATACTTGTATAGAAAATGTATTCCAGTCGTTACTCTCATTGGACCAAAACTTTGTGATATCTGTGCTATCACAATTTCCAGTGTGCCTTAAATTGTAGTCATTTAGTTGATTAACTGGACTCTGCTGTGGGGGAGAAGGGATCATTATCTGTCCTCTACCATGTTGTTTACTCCTGAGAATAATTGAGGATTTTCTCCCCATGAGTCCTCTCCCTTTATCACACCTGTGGTCATCAATCTATTTCTCTCCTACTGCTTTTTCTGTATCCTTTTCCCTAAGTGCTAAACACCATTGGATTTCATACATGTTATTTAAAATGTCCATGATGGAGGTGAGGCTCCTGCCAGAGTTTCCTTGACCTCCCGGGAGGTTCCCTGCCACTTGCACGCAACCCGTTTTTCTAATACCAGGTGTCAGAGCGCAAAAAAAATAAGTTTTAGTTTGACACTTCACTTTTCAGTTCTGCTTTTGTCTTTTGAAATATGTCCTTTCATTGGGACAAAAGGCAAAAGCACTGCCTGTGTCCCTAATCACTCATCAGCAAGCCACCGCCAAACCCTACATGTCTCTACTTCACGGAACTACTAACAGAGTTCATAGCACTTTTACGCACTGCAATCCTCCTCATTTTTCTGCAGAGCAGTTTTGATTTTTTAGCCTACCTTCTGCGTCTTAAAATGAACTGCATGTTCCTTCCAGAAATTCCCCTTGGAAATAGCCGTGACCCATTGCTTGGTTTGCCGGGGGGCGGGGGGGAGAATGCTGCCTTTAGGCTGATTTGGCTACTTCTATCTTATATGTTTCTGCAACATTATTATTATTATTTGCACACTATCAAAAAATTACTTTAGCAAGTGCTCAGAGCTTAGGTCATAGTTCAAAACAAACAACATTTTTAGATTTCATTTTTAAATGTTCCTATCAAGAAGCCACCTTGTGTGTGTGCGTTCTGTTTGGGTTTAAATGATAAAAATATGATTTTTGTTTTTAATGGAAAAGTGTATTATGTGTATTATGCTTGAATTTACTGTAGCTTTTTCCTTAACATTCAAAATACTAAAAAGAAAAGTGTTTTGCTCGATGTGCACTGGGAAAAAGGCTGTCAGGCTCTGTCTCTAATGGTAATATAAATGGCATTCTTTGGGCCCATACAGACAGGGTTGGAAAGGTTTGTCTCTCCTTCTGGAATTTCCCACTATACCAGTTGTCTCGAACCTTATTGCTTTTTAATGGAGACCAAACTAAACTATATAAGTGATTTAACATACTTCATCCAGAACATTTTATGTTCACTTTACAGTTCATTGATACCCAAATGTAGGCCTACATTAGACTATTCAATGTTCACTGATTTTCTTGCACAGGCAGCAGTATATCAATCTGCCATATTGACTTTATGTACAATTCTTTTAGGTAACTTAAAAACAGCTTAAAAAAAGATTGTGGCACCATTTAAAACAAATTCCTACTGTCCTACTGAATATATCCTTAAAAGAAGTTGACATCTAATTCTTCAAATACTGTTATGCTTAGTATAAATTCAGCACATCTCTATGCTGACTTTTTTTGGTATTTTTTTTTCAATTATCATTTAAATTTTTCCCCAGAATATCAGTCAGCTTTAAAATGTAAAATATTTTGTTTCCTTGATTATTGCTTTTACCACATCTAATGCTCCCTATATTTTAATGTTTCTTGAATTACGCTTGAATTAAATCATTTGTGGAATTACAAAATTCTTGAAAGTACGATGTTACTTAGAGAGCTGGTATGCATTAGCATTCAATAACACCACTTAAGAGATCACTTGGAAACCCTCGCACCTATCTCTTTTAGTTACACAATTATGTTTTTATCTATGTGACATATTTTTACAATTGACTGTGCTCAGGTTGACTTTTTTCCCCTTCACTCTAAAGTACATTCTGCCAATGATTTTTAAACATATAAATTCCCCTTATGGTGACCCAGTTCATCAAAATGATGATGGATTGTTAAGTCACTGTATTACCCTAAAAGAATGACCATCTGGCTTGGAATGTCAAGGTTGGACAGGCTTCCCTGGAAGCAGGACTTTCAGTTTTAAGCCTGAAACCTGGTTTAAACCTGGGCAAACCATCCCAGTTTGCCTGGGAACTGTGATGTTTCCTAGGACACAGGATTTTTAGTGCTAAAACCAGGAAAGTCCTAGCAAACCAGGATAAATTGGTGACCCTACGTCCTGATTATTATAATTACTATCTTTAATTTCAGAGTCGTGGTGTTTGCCACCGAAGTGAATATTAAAGATAATCTAGTGTAACTAACACAGTCAGAATGCTCAATTTCTTCTTGATCACAATTGTGTAATCACCTTGATTTCCATGATGATATCCCAGGGGGCTGACTTCACTTTGCATTTTGCTCTCAGAATGCATTTCTCCTGGTGTAGTTACATTCTGATGCCTTGCTGGTGACAGCTCCTTCTGCTATGTACTCGTGACTTCAGGGAAGCCTGAAGTCTTTGAAGTATTCCAGTCCCTTTCCTCCCAGGATTTTTCTGGTCCTATCAACTTAAATCTTCAGCTCATCACGGGGTCATCCTCTACTACCGGACCTCCCCTGTGCGATTTGAATGTTTTGGATAACTCATAAGGTCTGAATCCCAGCTCTGTCTTCTTCTCTTGGTTTGCAGTATAGTATGGTGGCTAAAAGCATGAGCTTCAGGGTAGAACGGTGTAGTTCAGACTTTCCAGCTATGGGACATTAGGCAAGTTACTTCACCTTTTTGTGCCTTGGTATTTTCAAGTGCTTACTGAGGGCAGGAATAGAGGATATTGTGAAGATCAAAAGTAATACATCTAGAGCACTTAGGTCAGTACCCAGCATATAGTAAGCATTAGCTATTATTAATTCTGATTTTTTTAAAAACCTGACTCTTGTCGTGTGCTGCCACTTACCTGAATATCCCTACCCTAGCTCCCTGCTTTTATGTAATTGTCAAAGTGTGTAACTTAACTCGGCAGCTCTCTGCCAAAATCTAAGCATCTAGAGTTAAGAAAGTCACCTCTGTTTTCAATTCTAAACAGTGCTTAGGACCTTCTATCTACTCAGTACTACGTCTTCCCCAGTGAAACCTGGTTCTGGGTTCATCTTAAATAACCGTGCCATATGCAAGCCACTCTTTAAAGTTCAGACTTGCCACCTTTGTGTATAATAAATTTTACTTTTGGCAATAACTTGCAGTGTATTAGAATCCAAGATAGAAGTAATATTTTTATTGAGGTTCCCCGAATCATCAGTTTGTTACACAATGTATTACATGACTTACAAGTCATATAGAGAATGTCTTTTTGTTTGTTCTGATCTTCTCCTCTTTTGCCCTCAGCCTGAATCAGCTTTGTAATTTATCTAAATGTGCAGAGAGAAGAAATATTGTCAAAACGACTCCATTTTATTCTCAGCAAAGATGGGTTTTGATGTAAAACTTTAATGTGAAAGGAGGAATCAGATTTAGCTTCTCAGTGTGATCCTTTTAGTGTTCTATGCCGCTGGGTTTCCAAATGTTAATATAAAAGTGATATGTACATGATAACATTATGAGTCTGTTCACTCAGTCCTGGTCTTTGAACTTAAAGCATATGGTCTCTAAATAGACTGAGCTAATTGGTGGCGCTAAGCATAAATGAGAATTGAAATGATTCCAGCCCAGGCTCAATTGCTACACAGCTTCTTCTTGTTCTCACTTTTATTTTTATCCCTCACGATCTCTTTTCACTGTCCCTTCTACCATCATTATTTTAATACAACATATAGTAATTGAAAGGTTCTTGATACCATGCCCTTGTTAAGGACCGTATAGGGAAGACAAAAAGTGAAGGGCAAAACACTTATAAAAACAGACTGGAATGTGTGTATTGTAAAGGTACAGAGAACTGAGTACTTTGACATTTATTTTTTCTTTATTTGCCCCCTCCAGACTCCCCATCCTTACCTCAATTCCTTTGTCTGTTCCTTTATCTTTACAGTGTGATCCATAGCAGATCTTGGCCTACCATGCTAAATAAAACAAATCAACCACCCACAGTGGCCTTGACTCTTAAAAAACATTCACTTCCTATTCCTGGTAATTATTTTGCATTTTTGATGTCTGTGTTGTTTGAAAGTATAGGCACTCTTAATGAAGAATAACAAATTTCAAATTTTAAATGTTCTCCTTGAAATGTCTTTACTCCCCCAATTTGTTTTCTATCCTTTTATCATTCTTTTAAAATAAAACTACTGCATAATGTGAGGCATGTTGAGTTTCCTTAGGACAGATATTATTTCCTTTCTAGAACTGTAGATTTCTGATAGCATACATGGCATGTTATCACAGTGTACATGCTATTTATTTGCCAATCTTAGGAACTTATGATGTGTCATTTTAAAAATTATTTCCATGGGTGTATTTGTTTTAGGTACAAAAAGTGGAACTAGGATCATAGGGTAGTTATTATTTCTTGTTGCTATTGATTTTCTCTGTGGTTTTGAGGAGCTGGGTATAGAAAGTCCATAGAGTAACTCCAAGTTGAAAGGATCAGGGCAGGAGGGGGTCATTTTACAAGATCAATGCAGAAGTCAAGAAATCAATGTGGAAATGAAGCGAAAAATCAGCAATTCAATAATTAAAGTATAAAATTGTTGTGAATTAAAAATGATGATAATAGTAATAATAATAATAATAAGCTAACATTCTTTAAAAGCTTAACCATTTGCCAGTCACTGAACTTTATGTTCTTTATATGGCTTATCTCTTTTAATTTTTATAATAATCTTATGAGGTTTATAGTTCTAGGTGCCTCATTTAAGATGCCAAAATTGAACGATAGAGAAATTAAGTTGCCTGATATTGCAGAGTTAGTAAGTGGCAAAAATCATATTCACAAGCAGTTAGCTCCAGCCTCAAATCTGAAGCTATTAGCCTGAAACAGAGTCCTTATCCTATCCCCCTGCCACCTCTGATATGTTATAGATGAGGAAAATGAGGCTCAGTGAAATTTCATGAGACCGATCACTTCCCAGAACAAGTTACAGCAGTGGTTCCCAAACTTGTACGCACATTACAAACATTTGGGGATTCTTTTAACTCTTCCAAACCCAGATGACTCCCTACACTAATTAAATCACAATTTTGGGGAGTGGGGACACAGAAATGAGAATTTCTGAAGCTCCTCACAGTGTTCCAAAGTGCAGTAAGTTTGGAAAGCACTGAGTTTGGGGAAAACCTTGGCCAGGACCAAGCTCTACTCATTCCTAAGTCAGATTTCTCTATTTTATTTTATTTATTTATTTATTTATTTTTTTAAAGATTTATTTATTTTATTACATATCTCCCCTTCCCTCCGCTGCGGCGACGCGCCGAGAGTGGTCACTGCGCAGGCGCGGCTTTCCCCGCTTGTGGGCGGTCTCTGCGTCCGTTCACGGCCGGCGCTTGCTTCAGTTCGCGGGTGGCTGGCTGCGCTCCATCCGTGGGCGACCTGCCCTGCCCGTGGCGGCTCTTGCCCTGTCCGTGGCAGCTTCTTGCCCTGCCCACGGCGGCTC
>PVKH010025985.1:0-13308 GCA_004027955.1 Chaetophractus vellerosus | reverse complement strand
GCAGGTCGCCCGCGGATGGAGTGCAGCCAGCCACCCGCGAACTGAAAGCCGGCCGTGATTGGACGCAGAGACCGCCCACAAGCGGGGAAAGCCGCGCCTGCGCAGTGTCCACTCTTGGCGCGTCGCCACAGCGGGGGGAAGGGGAGATATGTAATAAAATAAATAAATCTTTAAAAATAAATAAATAAATAAAAATTAGTAAGCTTATTTCCACAATATTTAAAAGGACTATACACCTGACCAAGTGGGTTTAAGCCAGAGATTAAAGCTGATTCAATATTAGAAATCAACCAGTGTAACCCATCATATTAAGAGTAAGGAAAAGGTCACATGATTGTATCAATTAATGTAGAAAAAGCATCTGCCAAAATCTAACACACATTAATAATAAACATTCTTAGAAAACTATGAAAAGAGAATTTACTCAACTTGGTAAAGTGCACCTACAAAAATACTACAGCTCAAATTATATTAATGGTTAAAGACTGAAAGGTTTCTCTTAAGATCTGGAATAAGGCAATAAGGTCTATTCTCAGCACTTCGATTCATCATAGCACATTCTTGCCAATGCAATAAGGTAAGGAAAGCAGAAAAGGCATTCATATTGAAAAGGAAGAAATAAAAATTTCCCTATTTTCAGATGACATGATGACCTTCATAGAATTCAAGAAATATAAGAAAAATATCCACGAACTAATAAGGAAGTTCAGCAGCATTGCAAGATAAAAGATCAATGTACAAAAATTAATTGCATTACCTTAGACTAGCAATGAACACTTGGAAACAAATTAAAAAATACAATAACATCCACAATCATTCAAAAAAGGAGAGAGAAATACTTAGATGTCTAATAAAACATACCCAGAACTTGCATGCTACCAAACAATGATGAAAGAAGTCAAAACAATCTAAATAAATGGTTAGACATACTTGTTCAATGATTAGAAGACTCAACATAGTAAATATTTCAATTCTCCCCAAATTGTCAATTCCTACCAAAACCTCAGCAATTTTTTTATACATATAGACAAGCTCATTCTAAATTTTATGTTAAAAGCTAAGGAGCTAGAATAGTTAAGGCAGTTTTGAAAACGAGCTAGAATAGTTAAGGCAGTTTTGAAAACGATTAAAGTGGGAGTAGTTACTCTACCCAATTTTAATATTTCTTACATATATACAGTTATGAAGGCTGATGGTATTGGTGGAGGGATAGACACACAGAACAGAACAGAGAACCCAGAAATAGACTCACACAAATATGGACAACAAATTTTTGACAAAAGTGCAAATGCAATGCATTGGAGGACAGATTGTTTCTTCCACAAATGGTGCTGGTGTAATCGGATGTAAGCAAAAGTAAATGAACCTCAAACTGAACCTTTTTACCTTATGAAAAAATTAACTTGAAGTAGATTGTTTTAGTTTTCTATAATAATAATAATAATAATTATTATTTTTATTTGTTATATATCCCCCCTTTCTGCTTGTTCTTGCTGTGTTCATTTTTGCATTCTTCTGTGTCTGATTGTCTCCCCCTGTTGCGGGGACCCGCCGACTCAGCTCACCGCGCGGTGGCCTGCCTGCTCGCGGGGGCTTTGCCCTGCTCACGGCGGCTTGCCCTGCCCGCAGCGGCTTGCCTTCTCAAGGCGGTCTGCCCGCTTGAGGAGGCCCTGGGAATCAAACCCAGGGCCTCCCGTGTGGTAAACCGGCACCATACCAATTGGGCTACAGCTGGCCCCTGTTTTAGTTTTCTAAAGGCTGCCAATGCAATATACCAGAAATAGGTTGGCTTTTACAATGGGAATTTATTATGTTAAAAGTGTACAGTTCTGAGGTTGTGAAAATGTCAAGGCATTATCAGAGATGCTGTCTCACTGTAGGTCAGCTGCTGGTGATCCTGGACTCCTGCCATGTGGCAAGGCACAATGGTGGTTCTGCCAGTCTCTGCCTGCTGTAGTTTCACTTTCTCACTGAGCTCAGCTGTGGGTGATCAGGCACATGGCAGTGTCTGCTTGTCTCTCCCCTCTCCTCTTGACCTCGTTGCTAGTTCTGCTTCAGGATTCTCCATATGTGGCTTTACTTTCTCCAGGGTTCATTGACTTCAACTTCTGGAGGCTTCTCTCTGTTACTGTCATTTATTTTTCTGTGTCTGCAGTTCTTTATCCCTCTGTTTATAAAGGACTCCAGTAATAGGATTAAGACTCACCCTGGGTCCTGTCCTAGGAAATGATCTAATCCAAAGGAAGTTCCCTTAACTGAAACTAATCAAAAGATTCTGCTACAATAGGTTCACATGCACAGGAATGGATTAGCTTTAAGAACAGGATTTTCTGGGATCCGTCCAGCTTCAAATTGTCACACAGACCATAGACTGAATGCAAAATGTAAATCTTTTTAACTCAAATGAAAGTATAGGAAACAATCTTGAGGACCAAATCTTTTAAACTCAGATGAAAGTATAGGAAACAATCTTAAGGACCAAGAACTTAGTGAGTAGTTCTCAGACACTGTATTAGTCAGGGTTCTCTCGGGAAACAGAATCAACAGGAGATATCTGTCAATAATATAAGATTTTATAAGAGTCTCTCACGTGACCATGGGGATGCATAAGTCCAGGTTCCGCAGGCAGGCTGCAAGCCAGGGACTCCGATTAAAGACCAATGAAGGGTCCTTGATGAGTTCCTGGGAGAAGTTGGCTATCCAATGACGAGCTGGGAAATTCTCTCTGAATGTTGAAATCACTTCCCTTTTATGGCAGTCAACTGATTGGATAAAAGCATCATCCCCCCCTTTCTGCTTGCTCTTGCTGTGTTCATTTCTCTGCGTTCTTCTGTGTCTGCTCTGTCTCCCCCCATTGCGGCGACACGCCGAGTCAGGTCACCGTGCAGGCGGCTCTGCTCCATTCGCGGGTGGCTCCGCTTCCGTTCACGGGAGGATCTGCTCCGTTTGCAGGCGAATTGCCCTGCCCGTGGTGGCTTTGTCCTGCCCGTGGCGGCTTTTTTTTTGCCCTGCCCACGGCAGCTTGCCCTTCTCAAGGCAGTCTGCCCACCCAGAGAGGTCCTGGGGAACTGAACCTGGGGCCTCCCATGTGGTGAACTGGCGCCCTATCCACTGGGCTACAGCCGGCCCCCTGTCATCCATTCTTGATCCAGTTTCCCTGACTGATGCAGATGTAATCAGCCATCCATGCAGTAAACTCACTGGTGATCGAAGTCCATAAATGCTCTTGTATTACAATTAGCCCAGTGCTTGCTGGACCTAATACCTGGGCACAATTACCTGGCTGAGTTGACACATTAGCCTAACCATCACAGACACTAAAAGCAAAATCCATGAAAGAGAAAAATATATCAATTGGACTTCTTCATGAAGCCCCAGGGAGAAGAAACCATACTGTTAAGAATGACTCTCAGACTTTGAAATCAAATGGAGTATGCCCTGCAGGTTTACTGAACTGTAGAGAACCCATGACTCATGTTTCCCTCCCAGTTTCTCCTTATGGTTATGTAAATATTTATCCTTTCTCTGTCTATTTGTTTATTAGGAGCATATAAATTGTTTTCAGAGGTCTACAGCAAGACAGGACTTTTCCCCAAGACAAACTGTATTTCTTTAAACCGATTGTGACATGATTTTGTATTTGCATTGTTAATGATATAAGGTATTTTGAATACTGTAATGTCTTTTTGGAATTCAGAGGGTGGAGCAGTTTGGCATTATTTATGAATTCCAAAAATAGATATTGGATTATGTTTGTGAAGTGGTCTGCCCCTCTGGGCATGTTATATTGGATTGGATTCAGAGATTTCATATTTACTTGATTAAATAATGATTAAGGCTTTGATTGGGCCACGTCAGTAGGACGTTGAATCCCTGCCCACCAAGACAGGACCGAGGGGAGTGGAGACTCAGAGAAAATGACAAGGCAGGAGAATTAGTTGGAGTTTTAATGCTGGATCCTGGGAAATAAGCACACAGAGGAGCAGAGAGAAGTCTTGATTAGACACAGCAGAGACCCCGGGAGATAGCCAAGCAGCTGAGCCCAGAGAGAGGCAAGCCCTGGGAAGAGAGGAACCTAGGAAGCCTGGACCCTTGCAGCCATGTTGCCCCAACACGTGGCAATAGACTTTGGAGAGGGAAGTAACTTATGCTTTATGGCCTGGTAACTGTAAGCTTCTACCTAAAATAAATACACTTTATAAAAGCCAAAAAAAAAATGGATCAATGACCTAAATATAAAAGCTATGACCATAAAATGTCCAGAAGGAAATGTGGGAAACATCTTCAAGATCTTGTGGTAGGTGGTGTTTTCTTAAACCTCACACCAAAAGCATGAGCAATGAAAGAAAAAATAGATAAATGGGATTTCCTTAAAATTAAACACCTTTGTGTTTCAAACAATTTTAGTAAGAAGGTGAAAAACAGCCTATTCAATGGGAGGAAATCTTTGGAAACCACATATTGGACAATGGTTTGATTTCCATGTTATATAAAGACAAAAAGACAAGCACCCTGTTAACAAATGGGCAAAAGGCTTGAATAGACATTTTTGCAAAGAGGAAATATAAATGGACAAAAATCAAATGTAAAGATGCTCAACATCACTAGCTGTTAGGGAAATGCAGATCAAAACTGCAATGAAATGTCATTCACACCTTACAGAATGGCCATTACTAAACAAACTAACAAACAGAAAACAGAAAGCTGCAAGTGCTGTAGAGGATGTGTAGAAATAGGAGCACTCCTTCACTGTTGGTGGGAGTTAAAGGGTATGGCCTCTGTGGAAAATGGTTTGGCAGTACCCGAGGAAGCTAAATATAATACTGCCATAGGATCTGGCAATCTCTTTACTAGGAATACATTCAGAGGAGCTGAAAGCAGGGAGGTGAACAGATATTTGCACACCAATATTCATAGCAGCGTTATTCACAATTGTTAAGAGATGGAAACAACCTAAGTGCCAGTTGACCAATGAATGGATAAACAAAATGTGGTATATACATATGGTGGACTACTATTCAGCTGTAAGAAGAAATGAACTGGGGCCGACTGGATAGCCCAGTGGATAGGGCGTCGGCATACCACATGGGAGGCCCGGGTTCGGTTCCCGGGGACCTCTCCTAGCGGGCAGGCCGCCTTGAGAATGGCAAGCTGCCATGGGCGGGCCAGAGCTGCCGTGGGCAGGGCAAAAAGCTGCCACGGACATGGCAAGAGCCGCCACGGGCAGGGCAGGTCGCCCGCGAATCGAGCGCAGCCAGCCACCCGCGAACTGAAAAGCCGGCCGTGATGGAAGCAGAAGCCGCCCACAAGCGGGGAAAGCCGCGCCTGCACGGTGACCAAGTCTCAGCGCGTTGCCGCAGCGGGGGCGGGGGGAAGGGGAGATATGTAATAAAATAAATAAATCTTTAAAAAAAAAAAAAGAAGAAGAAATGAACTGAAGAAACACATAACAACATGGAGGAACCTTGAGTTCATTATGTTGAATGAAATAAGCCAAACACAAAAGGATGAATATTGTATGGTCTCACTGATATGAACTAAATATGATAAGTAAACTTACGGAGTTGGACTATGGAGTATAGATTACTAGGAGACAGAATGTGGGCTGAGAAGTGGGAGTTGATGCTGAATGTATATAGAATGTTTAATAAGGTTGGTTGTAAATATGTGGAAATGGATAGAGTTTATGGTAACACATTATAATGAGTATAATTAACATGGCTGCTTTTAAATGCCATTGTGGCTGAAAATGGTAAGTTAATGTTAATTGAAAGACAGCTATAGGATAATCTAGGGACTGTATAACACAGTGATTTTGGGTGTAGATGAGGATTGTGGTTAATATAAATATAGGAATCTTCACTACAAGGTATTAAGCATGTGGTACTACATGGGAAAATATAACTGATGTAACTTACAGGCTATAGTTAACAGTAATATTGTAATATTTTGTAGCAAAGGCAGAGAAGGTGCTATATCAATGCAAAAAGTCAAACAATAATATGTGGTTTAGTTTTATGAGATATGAATATGAGTAAGCATTTTTTTTTTCATTTTCTTCCATTAACAGGGAGACCTTGGTCATGTCATTTAACCAATCTGTGCTCATCTATGTATCTTTCTGAACACTGAAGGAACAGTTGAGTTTGTTTGTCTGTTATTTTATTTTTTGAAGGCAGAATAAAGTTAACTTATTTAAATAAAAATCTCAACAGCAAAGGAACAAATAATCCTATTATAAAATGGGCAGAAGACACGATGAAGCATTTCACCAAAGAGGATATATGGATGCCAAATAAGCACATGAAAATATGGCCCACTAGCCTATTAGTGAAATGCAAACTAAGGCCGCAATTAGATATCACCACATTCCTGTTAGTACAACTATAATAAAAAACTAGTAACAATAACCAATGCCGGTGAGAATGCAGTAAAACTATATCTCTTAAATTGCTGGTGGTAATGTAAAATGGTACAGATATTCTAGATAATAGTTTTGTAATTTCCTAAAAACTTAAACATACATTATCAAATGTACCTGGAATTGCACTCTTGAATATTTAGTCCAAAGAAATGAAGTTTTATAACCTCACAAACATGTACATAAATGTTTTGTATGTAAATGTACAAAATAGAAGCTTTGATTGTAATAGCCAAAAACTGGGAACAACAAAATGTCCTTCAATTGGTCAATGGTTAAACAAACCATGGTGTAGCCATACCATGGAATACAGCACATAAATAAAAGGGAACACATGATTGATATACACCATTACTTGGAATGATGTCAATGGAATTTTGCTGAGTGAAAAAATCCAATTTCAAGAGGTCACGTACTCTATGGTGTCATTTATGAAATATTCTCAAAATGATGAAAATGTAGACATGGAAGATATATTAATAGTTGTGAGGAATTAGGGGTGGAGTGGGGAGGTAGTGGATATAACTACAAAGGAGTAGCATAAGGGATATCTTTGTGTTGCTGGAATAGTGCTGTATCTTGCTTGTGGTGGTGGTGACACAAGACTATACACACCATAAAATAGCATAGGACAAAACACATACATTATACCCATGCCAATTTTCCGGTTTTGATATTGTACTATAGTATGGAGGATGTAACCATTCTGACAAACTGGGTTAAGAGGAAATGGGACCTTTCTGTACAATTTTTCAATATTTCATGAATCTAAAACTATTTCAAATTAAAAAATTTAAAATTGGATATAGGGTAATTTAGACTTTCTATTTCTTCTTAGGTCAGTTTTGGTAAATTTTGCTTTTCCTGAAATTGTCCATTTGATCTGAATGGTCAAATTTATTGTTATACATTTTTTACTTATTTTTTAAAAATATAGGCCCTGAGATGATATTCCCTTTTTCATTTTAAATTTGGTAGCTTTGTTTTTCTCTTTTTCTTATTAATCTTTTCTTGAGGTTTATAAATGTAATATCACTTCCAAAATATGTACTTTTGGTTTAATTGATCTCCTTTATTGTATATTTCTTTTCTTTCTATTTGATTTCTACTTTTATCTGAATTATTTTCTTTTCAACATTTTTTGGTTTGAATTTATACTTCTTTCCTAACTTTGAAATAGATTCTAAGATCATTTTCTAAACTATTTATTTTGCCATAAATTTCCTTCTAACCACTGGTTTTTACTGGATTCAATAAGTTTTATTTGTGTCTTCATTATCATTCAATTGAAACTATCTGCAATTTTTGTTGTGATTCTTCCTAATCCCATATATTGTTTAAAATGGCATTGTTTAATTACCTAACATTTGGGAATTTTTACTTATATATATAGCTAAATTTATGTTTATAAATTTCTAGATTTATTCCATCTGGTTAGAGAACATTCTACGAATGATTTCAATGTTTTGAAAAGTTTTGAAGCATATTTTATGATCCATGTTATGGCCATAGCATTCATTCTGAATATATCCCATTTCCTGAGATAAATACATTGAATTTCCTAATTTTAACTGTTATATACTTTACACCCAGTATTAGCATGTAATTCTTCTTTATAATGCCTATTCCTGCTTCATGCTTATTTTGACTACTAAAACTTTCTGGCTCTATGTGTTCTATGAATTCTGCCTCACATGATTGCAGGTTGCTCATTTTTTGTCTTTCTTTTATAATAGTTGTGTTCACCATTTATCACATTATTATTCTTTATGGACTTCATTTTGGATGGTAGTGCATATTTTATGTGGGAAAGGCAAAAGTCCAGGCACTAATTTGTGCTAATCTACTTGGGTTTAAAGTATGGTTTTCCCCAGGTCAGGGAGCCCATTGTTCTACTCTAGCTATTTCCACATCCTTTTCCTTACCTGGAAACCCTTACTCTTAAGGTACAGTACTTTCCTTTAACTCATCCTGAACACTGTTATTTTCCAAATCATTTTTTTTCCTTTATAAAAGTATCCTAGTTTTTGCTACGAGACAAGGCAGAAGTACGAAACCCTGTAGGCTGGCTAGTCTGTGTGCATGTGGTTATTCACTTTTAACCTCTTCTTAGTTTTGGATCATTCTGATGTTACCTTGCCTACCTTAGCTTGCGAGCAGCAGTGGAGAGGGCTGGAGAATGTTCAAGCATAACTTAGCCATGGCAATGTGGTAGAGAAGGAAGAACCCCAACTCAAAACTACTCCCTCAATTTTTTATAAGTGGCTCCATTTAACTCCCTTAGCTTCATTCTATTATTTGAATTGATTCAAATTTCTCTCATTTCTATTGTGTTTCCAGACTCGAATGGGGAAGGAGTCAGGAACTTAAGCTAGGCTGCTCTCTCTAGAACTGAAAGTATATTACTTTTATAATAAATTATTTAATGAATGACTAATTAGATTTAAAAGTTATTATGAAAGACAGTCCTCATCCTGAGAACTATCTTTAAACCAAGTTTAGTTAGATTGTCCTGTGCTATTTTTTTTCCGTGCCTCCATCTCTTGCCATCTCAACAACATTAAGTATCTGTGTTTTTTGTCTTTTAATCACATCTTTGATTCTTCCACTGCTTGGATTTTGGAATATCCCATTTTAATTCTAGTTAACTCATTCCAATTTTATGTCCCTGACACGTCCCTTGTGCCATAGACTAATTGGTATTTACTTGCTGCCTTCCTTTTACTATCCTTCC
Source organism: Chaetophractus vellerosus (assembly GCA_004027955.1). Classification (NCBI taxonomy): domain Eukaryota; kingdom Metazoa; phylum Chordata; class Mammalia; order Cingulata; family Chlamyphoridae; genus Chaetophractus; species Chaetophractus vellerosus. Next base: position 4,153 of record PVKH010025985.1, on the reverse strand, counting down.
ATTCTGCCACTCTAACATCTTGCTAGATTCTTTCTTGCCTGGTACAAAAATTCTCCCATTAGAGAAACTAATAAGCAACAAGTAACTGAGAGAATGATGATGAAGCTGTGGTAGAAATTTTTTTGATCAAAAGAATGAATATATTTAGCATGATGTAGCTGCATTATGGCCAATATTACTAATTTTGAGAAAATTTTGCCTAACAGGCTAGAGATGTTGAGTGACTATTCAATGAAAAAGGGAGAGAATATTACTCTTATTGAGTTCAAATATGTGAAATGACATTTTCTTGGCTTACCATTAGACCAAAATTTTATTTCTAATTCAGATAAGAGACAGCAGTGTTTTATAAAACAGAATAGGCTTCAACCATATTAAGTATTTAGTACTTAATTGTGTTATTAGTTTGTCTTTGAACAAACTGAAATGGGGATAGTTACACCAGCTTACTGATAATGGGGCAAGCTGATGGCATTTGGGGGCAATATGCCAGAGATAGACAGGGATTGGGGAAATAGGCAATATAAGAAGCATGTGTCAGCCCCTCAGGAAAAACATGGACTGATGTGTGGCTGGGCATGAAGAAGAGCAGTGTGAAGGGAGAATCCAGGGCAAGTTGTGCTTGGAGTATAGGTAGGTGATTGGCATCAGATATTAAGAGCCTTGACATTAATTCTTGTAAGGGGTTGTAGTACCAGGAAAGGGGGCTAAAGTAATCCACCAGATCTAGGGCAAAAGCAAGGCATATTTCTTGGGATGAAGGAGGCCTCAATTATTGTTGAATGGATTGAATGAAATCAGAAAGGGAGAAAGTGAGAGTAATGACCAGGGCTTGGGAATGTTGAGGAGCAGACCTTGATCATGAGCCCCTATATATTTGCCTTAATTGTTTCTTCTTAGAATAGTTGTCCTGGAAATTGCTAGAGGGTTATAGCTGTAGGTGAGGCTTATGTGGTGGGTAGTGCAACCGAAGCAACAGATATTGTTATAATCCTGTGTCCACAGGAGTGATTTGAAAGTATGTTTAATATCCTTTTCCACAGTATTATCATGAGCAGTACTTCTCATAGACCTGGGCAGCAGGGCGTCTTTCCAGGGACCCATATCCCCTCCAGTGCCTGGGAGTGGCCAAAACTGGCAAGTGATGCCGGGTGGGAGAATTCAGATGTGGTGTAGATTCCACGTGAGTCCTGGCCACTCATTAGGGTTGCCATATTTAGCAAGTAAAAATACAGGATGCCCAGTTAAATTTGAATTATTTCTATTTTCCTATGCATATGTACATTGACGTAGAAGAACAATATTACATGTGAAATGCTTATATTAAAAATTTTCGTTGTTTATCTGAAACAAATTGCAACTATTCTGTATTCCTCATTCTTTATATTTCTCTAGTGATTTGGTTCCCCTTAACATCATTTCATTTTGCAGAATTTGCTTATAAAATACTTTGCAGTTACAATGTATAGCCTATTTACATTGTACATAGATGCTACAGTGGTCACATCCAAAAGAATTTAATTCTTTTGTCTATTGGATATTCCTTAATGAGAAAGCATGTTCCCCATCAGCATTATGAGCTGATACACTGAACATTTACTTGCATAAAGTTAACAACTCTAGGAATTGAAATTCATATTTGATATGTTGAAGCAATTAATACCATCTGTCATGCCAAAACTAGCTTTTACCAGCCTTCAGGAGTATGTTGCATCTTTTGTTCAATGACTAAAAAGCATTAAAAATGTTGTCCACTGACAAAATAGAGCACTGTTGTCAATTTTATCCCCTTCTTTCTAAAACTGCAAATGATGGTTCTACTTGTTTCCATTTTGGAAGAGTATTTCATAACAGCCATAGAAAATAATGAATTCATCTTGATTTCAAAAGATAGTCATGGCAGTGCCATAATATTTATCCACTTCATGTTGGAATAACTTTTCCTTTTCAAAAGTAATGTGTTTTGCTCACTCATGGATATTGTTGATGTAGTCTGCCCAGTGTTGTGGCATTCCAGTTTGGACATGATAAAGGAAGTCAAGTCTGGGTATTGTGTGTGAGTTTGAAGAGAGAGCATGAGGGAGCAAAATTAAAATGATTGTCCATGTGGTTTTGGCTATTTGCAAAGCCAATGAGAAAAAATGAAACTTAGGGACTATATTAGTCAGGGTTATCCGGGGAAACAGAACCAACAGGATATATGTATATACACGTATATAATCAAAATATTATGAGATTTATTACAGGAATTGACTTACGTAACAGTGGGGTGGCCAAGTCCAAATTCTGTTAGACAAGCCACAAGCTGGAAATTCTGATGAAAGTTTTCCATCAATTCCCCAGGAGAGGCTGGCTAGCAAAAGTAGAGATGGAAATTCTTTCTGACTGCTGACATCATCATAACCCTTTGAGGTCTTCAACTGATTAGATGAAACTTCTGTCATTGCTGAAGACATCTCCTTAGTGGATTGCAGATATAATCAGCCATAGATGTGATCAATTTACTAATGATTTATGTCCACAAATATCCTCACAAGAACAGTCAGGTCAGTGTTAGTTTGATCAGATAATTTGACACCATTACCTAACCAAGTTGACACATGAATTCAATGATCACAGGGACTCTGAGACTCAAGGATTTAGTGGTCAAAACAAAGGTGAGTAGCAGGTAATATATTAAGAATAAAGTGTCATTTTGATCAAGGTAACACAGATCAGTGCCATATCTCTCTCTCCATTAGATATAGTCAATTCTAGTTTCTAAGTCTTGACCATATTACATGGGTAGCATTCCTAAATCTGCTCTTCCCACAGGGTGAAAAGTCAGAAGGATTGTTGTTTTTTCAGTTATATTTAACTTAAGTTGTGTTAACAACTTTTTCTAATTGCTTCTGAGAGATTTCACCCCAGAAGTACTAGAAAGTTTCTAAATCCTATCCAATCCACGTCACGAACTTTAAATTGCTTTTGGGATTCGAAGCATCCTCAAAGCAGCAAAGGCTTTAAGTTGCTTCGGGACTCTACTGGCTGATCTTTTAAAGGACTCCCTTCCAGTGAAAAGGAAGGGAAGAGCACCAACTTCCACTTTACTGGGTGCTGTATCTATTTTGCCACTAATAAACTGGCTTTTATAATAGCTATAATAGCAATTGCAGCGACTTGATTGTAAAGACAGTCACGATGGGGACAGTTCTTTTAGTTATCTTACTGAAATAGAGACGGAATTTATAAGTCTAGCAATGAAAGTAAGATTTCTGTTTCTGGCATGTTAATATATAAATGCTCTATATTCTCGTGAATTGGGGATGTAAACAATTATACCAAATTTCTAATGCTTAAAAAACTTTTGTGGCTTATGCCTCATATACAAGCATATCTCTGAATATATAGCGGGAGGAAGAAGAGCAGAGCAGCTGTTAGGGCAGAAGAAAGTGATTTCTTTGCAGAGAGAAGATAATTGTAATTTCTCATGCCTGATGGTAAAGGCAGTAAATCCCCTGTTACTGAAATTCCTATTTATGCATTTGTTTATAATTTGCCTATAGATTGAGAACGTCAGTAGAATTTTTCTGAGGACAACTTTAAAAATTTTTTTAAATTGTGTGTATCAGGCAGAATATAGGGCCACCAAGAATCACTTTCTAATTTGTATTTTAAGAGACAAAGAAGAGTAACTTACTTGAAAAGTGTTTTCCTTTTTTCTCTTATGAATATTACTAATGACTGTAGTTGATATCCTTATGATATTGCAGGTGTACGTTTTCCCTCAAGTTAGAAATATCCCAAATTCCTTTTTTTTTCTAAAAATGGATCTTTTCAGGTTGTTCTTGAGCCACTCAAGTCTTAAGAAACAGTGGTTAAATTGCCGTTGAGGCAAGAGTTACCTATGCCACTTTGGGGACCTATCCCACTTTGTTCCCCGAAGAACAATGATTTTGTTAAGGATGGAATTACTCATGGAGACAGAATTAGGTTACAGGGTATATGGTGCTTAAAATTGCCAAACCTCTGTTGATCAATAATATTTCATACATCTTAGATTTGTTCTAGATTGTTTGGTCAGAATACATGATGACAATGCATTCAAAGTAATTTCAAATTCACAATGCAATGAGACATAATTGCAACCCAGTTGCATCTGTTCTGAATTTTT
>PVKH010025984.1:0-13309 GCA_004027955.1 Chaetophractus vellerosus | reverse complement strand
AAGATGAAATCCTGGGGTCTGCTCAGGGCTGCCTGCTTCTTGCCGAGTGGCTCTGGCTGCTGTCCTGCCTGCCTACCTGGAGAGGCGTGGTAGAGACAGGCAAGCACAGGAGGACACAGCTAAGTCCACTCAGTAGCAAAAGCAGGCCCAGTGTAGCCGCTAAACTCACTGCCTCTTGCTTGTTCCACCATAGGTCCGTACAATAAATGAACAGACACAGAGGACAAGAAAGAGAATAAAATTTTAAAATGTCCTCCATACACTCCACAGTCCAATGGGAAAGACTCAGAGAGAAACAATCACCATATAATTACAGGATAATAGGATCACTACTGCAGGAGAGGGAGAACAGATATCCTGGAGACTCAAGGTTTCAGATATTTCTGGGTGAAATAGACAGCATTACATCCTGACATTTTAATGATTAGAATTACAGTGGGACTGGGAGCGGATGTAGCTCAAGTGGTTGAGTGCCTGCTTCCCATGTGTCCCAGGTTCCATCCCAGGTACTTCCTTAAAAAGAAAATTGCATTGGGACTATAGTAATTTCTTTAGCGTATTGTAGTTTATAAAGTATTTTCCCACCAAAACATATTTAATTGTATTTTTAAAAATGAACAAGAGAATATGAGGAACAAAGGCTGTTGTATCAGTTCTCAGACTCTGGGAGAACCACTCTGGCCAGGTGGCAGTGCTGGACTGGACGTTTGCTTTGGCCTCAGATTAGCTTCCCCAGCCTCATGTTTCCTGTCCTCCCCCAACCCTGCTACACAGAGCCCGCAGGCCCGCAGCATGCCCGGGAACAGCAAGGGAACTGCTCCCTCTGCTTGGTGTCTTCAGCTGCATGTTCTGGTTGAGACAGCGCCATGAATCTCATTTTCGAATTTTAAAAATCATTTTCTTTCACCTTATTCTTTTTGTTATTTTAATTTTTCTCCTGCAAACATTAAACGCATCAACTTATTGAACTTAATAGCTTGAATTGATGGTGGGTATTAAATATCTGGTCTCATGGTTTTCAACCCTAAATTGATTCTATGGTCAGTCTGTCCCCCCACCCTGAAAGTTATACTTTTCAATATAAAAGTAAAAGAGTTTAAATAATACAGAAGTACATAAAGTAGAGTAAAAGTATCCCTCACCGGCATTAAACTACTTTCTAAAGATAACCATTTTTACCATACTGCTCTATAGTCTTCCACAGTTTTTAAATGGCTACACGAAATATCTAATATATATATATATATATACTGCAATAGATATAAAGTAATGGACCTATCTCAAATGTGACATGCTCACGTACATGTTTTTCCCTTTAAACTGAGACCACATTCAGCCTCCATGTCGGGAGCTTCTCTTTATAGAGTGCTTGGTTGTACCTCTCCTGCGTTCTTACATGGCTGTGGGGTTTCCTTTGCAAATGTTTTTTTCTGGTGGCCTTCCTTGACTGCATACTAAATTCTACATTTAAAAAAAATTCCCTCATTTTGGAGAATTTGGAGGGTATAGTGGGTGGAACCATTTGTAATCTGTCTGCATTTTAATTAGTGGTTGCTTTGGACACACACTCTGCTCTGTGTGTGTGTGTGTCTGTGTGTTGTTGTTGTTTTTGTTGTTGTTGTTTTTGTTGTTGTTGTTACATACTCCCCCCTTTCTGCTTGTTCTTGCTGTGTTCTTTTTTTTTTTTTTTTTGCATTCTTCTGTGTCTGCTTTGTCTCCCCCCGTTGCGGCGACGCGCCGAGTCAGCTCATCACGCAGGCGGCTTGCCCTGCTTGCGGGCGGCTCTGCTCTGCTTGTGGGCGACTTGCCCTGCCTGTGACGGCTTTGCCCTGCCCGTGGTGGCTTTTTGCCCTGCCCACAGCGGCTCTGCCCCACCCACGGCGGCTTGCCCTCTCAAGGCGGTCTGCCCGCTCTGAGAGGCCCCCGGGAACCGAACCTGGGGCCTCCCATGTGGTAAACCAGCGCCCTATCCACTGGGCTACAGCCGGCCCCCTGTGTGTGTGTTTTAATGTGTGTAAAGTTCACTAAAATTTAGTCTCCAGTAGTAATCATAAGATCATTTACAATATATCTCTCTGTGTTTTGGGTCATAAAGTTTCCTGTATGTTATATACTAAGTGATTCCATATTTTAAGGACAAATGTTAATATCATTATGTTACAATTTGAAACTATGTAGTACATTCCTTTGAAATAGATTAACGAATAGTATCAAAACCACTGCTTTTAATGACTTTATGGATCTTAACATAATGGAGATGTTTCTGGGTCCTGAGCAAACCTTTCTGAGACACTGAATAGAACTGGGGGAAAAATACTTGATACTACTAAAAGTATATATATTTGTGTCTTTTAAAAAGTAGAAGTAGGAAAATGCCCAACTATTCCCATCCTTGAAATCCATGATTTTGAGAAGGAAAAGAGCCCTGAAAAAATTTCCCCAAGCATGTTGGAATAGGTGGTTACCATATTTCTTTAATTTTTAAGCATATGACTTTTTAGATAATGTAATAAATTCATTCCCACTCCCTCTTTTAGCAATATGATTAATGTCAAAACCCTGAATAGCATGTTTATTTATAATAAAGGATAAATAACTGAATTCTCCAGCACTTAGAGTAATATTTAATGTTTTTATAATTTGCTTGAAAATCTTAACAGTATATACAGATAAAATTTCTCATAATGCCAACATAAATGCTATAGGATGCATCTTAGAAGACATATTTAGAATTTTAAATAACCCTTATAGGATGAAGAAAGAGAAAATTCAAGAAGATGATAATTTATATAATCAAAGGGAAATTACATCTGTTAGAGGTGCCAGTATATCATAGAATAAACTATTGAATGGTCTTCATTTATATATTAGATGTACATGAGATACTGTACTTAATCTGCACAAAGAGTAAAAGATATATGACCACTTTTGGGTCTTCTCCCTGAAGGATGCTGGTGTTGTCTCTCTTTTCAAATAATTGCATCTTTGAAATGTTACATAAAAGTGTGATTTATCCATTTCTTTGGTTTTTAATTTCAGTATGTTCTTTATCATGACTACTGTTTACCCTTCAATTAGTAGTAGCTCTCATCACTTTTTGTTTTAAAAGTTTCTCTTCTTCCAGTCGTCAGTTAAGTTATGATTTACAAAAATCAATGTTTTGGAAATATTGGGCAGATATATATATATATGCTTAAAGGAATCATTTTGTGATGCAAATAATTGTTGCTGAAGTTACAAATTCTTAAAGGAATAGGATAAAACTTGATACAAATAAAGGTGATTCTTGCTTTTAGATACATTTTATTTTTAGAGGCCACTACATAAATTATATCACCATGAAGGAGCAACTCAACTGCATACTGCCTTATACTTCAGTCTCTTCTTGTATCATTAGAAACTACCAAATGCTTGAGCAAATGCTTGAGAAGTGTAGCAATTACTCTTTTAAGACTGGCAACAGGAGACTGAAGTCACAAAATGAGAAGAGGAAAGGAATAGAAGCTCATGGGCTGACTAATACTAGAAAGCTCCAGGTGGATGGTAAAGGCGCTTAACACAAAAACTGACTTAGAATCTGATTACCATGCTCAATATCATAACGGACCAGATTGTTAACAATATGTCAAGGCAATAGTTAATTTCTCAAAAAAAGTATTTGGGGGTAGAGAGGCACATATAAATAGCTTCCCTTGGGGAAAAGAGAAAGGAATATTTATTTGATATCTCTGTTTCCTGGCACTTTTCTGGGCAGTTTACTATATAGGTTCTTTGCCACTCTAACCACTTCAAGTTTCTGTTTCTATCAGTAAGACAATCTTATTAGTACATATTACTAAATACATAGTACCAGATTGTGTCTTGATGATATTACGTTATAATTTATAGGCCCAAGTGTCTCTAGTACCATTGTTAACTTAAGGTTTTTGACAGCCCAGCTCATGACCACAGTTGTATGATTAACTACTGGCTTCGGGTAGGGAATTGTGATCTGGGAGCAAGATGAGCAGTGCGGGAACATGAACTTTACCCAGTATAAACATCCTGCAGTACCTCATTAATTATAACAGCATTGGCATATAAGAGACATGCCACAGAATATAATGGAAAGTCCAGAATTAGCTACAGGTAAATCAAATATTGTTAAAGGGAGCATTTCAAGTCAGTGAGGGAAAGATGAGCGATTAATAAACAATATAGGGAAACTGGGTAACCCTGGATCCGCGCTATACACCACACACAAGGGTAATTTTGAAACATCTGGTATTTCATGTAATATAATGAACCTATGCAAGTACTAGAAACAATTCTTTTATAACCTAAAGGTAGGGAAGATCTTTTTAACTATGATATAAAATGTAGAAGCTATAAAATAGAAAAAAAGATGTGGAAACTTTTTAAAATTCTGCTTTTCAGAAGATACTATAAATGAAAGTAAAAAAAAAAAAAGAATCATACAAAAAATATTTGCGACTGGTAACCTAGACAAAGAGCCATTCTTCGTAATCCATAAGAAAATAACTAACAATGACTGACATTTCTGTAGGAAAAAGGCAATGATATGGACAGTGCTTAAGTATTTGAAAAGATACTTAACCTCAATCTTTAGAAATTAAAACTATACTCAGCTACCATTTTTCTACCACATTGGCAAAATTGAAACGTTTGATAACACACTATACTGGCAAGAATGTGTAGTAACAGGCTTACTCAGATATGGTTGGTGGAAGTGTAAATTGCTACATTTTCTCTGGAGGGCAATTTGGCAGAATTTATCAGAATTACATAAGCATATGCCCATTGACAGATGAAGAATTCTCTTGGCATCACTAGATTCTCTTGGCATCCTGAGAAATGGAAAATATTTCCCCAAGAATATTCACTGCAATCTTATTTGTACTACCAAATGACTGGAAACAACTCAAATGTCAAGCAGTAGAGGATCAGTTGAATAAAGTGGGCTGCCTTGCTACTATGAAATATTATGCACCTATTACCAAAGAAGAAAAATAAGGCAGCAGTGGAGAGGGGCAGGAGGAGAGTGAAATATCAAAGCTGTTTATTTACTGATATGGAAAGGGTCCCAAAAGATATCCTTAGATGAAAAAAAGCAACATGCTGAAATGTGTTATGCTAACAAATCTATATGAGAAGAGCAGGAAGAAAAGAATATACTCCATAATTGTGGCTTGAAAAATAATTTTTAGTACTCCCAAAAGATTAGTGAAGTTATATATGAAGTTACAAATCGTACTGTCCTGCATGTGGGAGCAGTCATCTGGACAGATAGGGCACCATGGTACCAGGGATGGTTTTACTTATATCCACTATTAGACTTCTTTTTGTTTTAATTGAGAAGTTGTAAGTTAACAGAACACATGCAGGGTTCCTATATACCCCCTGATTGTTAACACTTTGCATTAATGTGGTACCTTTGTTAAAATTGATGAAAAATATTATAATTGTACTAATAACTATAACCATACTTTACATAAGGGTTCACTGTGTTGTATAGGCCTATATTTGGGGGTTTAAAAATTTTTTATTCTAGTAACATATATCCATCCTAAAATTTCCCCATTTAACCACATACAAATATATAATTCATTGGTCTTAATTACGTACATAATCTTGTGCTACCATCACCACCATCCATTACCAAAGTTTTCCATCACCACAAACAGAAACTCTGTATTAATTATACATTAACTCCCCATTCCTTATCCCACCTCTGCCTCTGGTAATGTATATTCTAGTTTCTGAATCTATGGTTTTGCTTATTCTAATTATTTTATGTCAGTGAGATCATATAATATTGATCCTTTTGTGTCTGGCTTATTTTACTCTACGTGATATCTTCAGGGTTCATCCATTTTGGTATATGTATTCAGAACTCCTTTTCTTTTTACTGTTGAATAATATTCCATTGTGTTTATATACCACATTTTATTTATCCATTCATTGGTTGATGGACACTTGTGTTGCTTCATTCTTTTGGCATTTATGAATGATGCCACTATGAACATCAGTGCGCAACTATCTTTTCAAGTCCCCACTTTCAGTTCTTTTGGCTATATACCTAGTAGTGGGATTGCCAGGTTATATGGTAGTTCTATACTTAGCTTTCTAAGGACCTGCCACACTGTCTTCCACAATGACTGTACCATTTTACATTTCTACCAACAATGAATGAGTGTTCCTATTATTCCATATCCTCTCCAACACATGTTATTTTGTTTTTTTAGGAGTAGATGTTTTAGTGGGTGTGAAATGGTGTCTCATTGTGGTTTTCATTTGCATTTCCCTAACGACTGGTGGTAGTGAGCATTTTTTCATGTGCATTTTTTTTAATATATATATTTTTTGGTTACATATCCTCCCCCCCTTTCTGCTTGCTCTTGCTGTGTGTCCATTCTTCTGTGTTTTTCTATGTCTGCTTCTTGTCTCCCCCCGTCTTTGCGGCGATGCGCCGAGTGGGCCCTCCGCGCAGGTGGCTTGCTCCATTCGTGGGTGGCTCCATTCCGTTTCACGGGCGGCTCCGCTCCGTGTTTTGCGGGCAGCAGAGTTCTGTGTTTTGCGGGCTGCTCAGCTTCCGTGATTTGGCGACAGCTCTGTGTTTCACTGGTGACTTGCCATGCCCGTGGTGGCTCCGCCCTGCCTGTGGCGGCTTTTTTTTGCCTTGCCCATGGTGGCTTTTGCCCGCCCATGGCGGCTTGCCTTTCTCAAGGCTGTCTGCCCGCTCGGAGAGGTCCCCGGGAACTGAACCCGGGGCGTCCCATGTGGTACACTGGCGCTCTTATCCACTGAGCTGTCCAGACGGCCCTCATGTGCATTTTTGACATTTGTATATCTTCTTTGGAGAAATGTCTGTTCAAGTCTTTTCCCCATTTTTTATTTGTGTTGTTTATCTTTTTGTCATTGAATTGTTGAATTTATTTACATATTCTGGATTTAAAACCATTATCAGATATATGGTTTCCAAATATTTTCACCCATTCTGTAAGTTAAGTTATCTTGTTACTTTCATAATAAAGTCCTTTGATATGCAAAAGTTTATTACTTTGATTAGGCTTTACTTACAAATTTTTGTTATTGTTGTAGCTCATGCTGTTGGTATAAAGAAACCATTGCCTAACACAAGGTCCTGAAGACACTTCTCTGTTTTCTTCTAGAAGTCTTATAGTTTTGGTTTTTATACTTAGATCATTGATACGTTTTGAGTTCATTTTTGTATATGGTGTGAGATAGGGGTCCACCTTCATTCTTTTATATATGGATATATAGTTTTTCCAGCACCATTTGTTGAAGACACATTCCTTATTGAGGGGACTTGGCACCCTTATCAAAAATCAGTGGGCAAGACTGTGGGAAGATGGCATCAGACTAGCAGGCAGGGCTCAATTCTCTCATCAAACAAAAACAAAAACAAAACAGGGAAAGAGCCAAAAGCTGACTGAGGAGCCTACTTTGGGGGTCAGCAGACCAGGACACTGCTACTCAACTCCCAGGAGGGTGAGGGACAGAGAGACGAAGAACCCGAAACAACAAATGTGAGTTACTAAACTCCCACTGTGGCTGGGAGGGGCACCTCTCCCCACACCCAAGATATTACGCGGTGGTAAAACCCCTGCCTCACTGCAGCTGACTGAGATGGGAACAGATATATTCCTCCCTGTCAGCTGTTTCAAGGGAAAAGGGAGAGGCAATCGGGGGGCTTTTCTTCAGTGAATTTGGCCAGCAGAGGCTGCTTTGAACCTCTGATCAGGACATTCAACACGGGAACCCAGTAAAGCCAAGACTGAAACACATCCATGGAAAGGTGTGCTGACAAGCACCATCTGCTGGCCGGTCTGGAATTTGCATGGACAAGTGAGACCTGTGGGGGCAAAAATGGGCAAGAGAGAGAAATTGGCCATCAGAGCAAATTCACCAACATATTCAGATGCCTAGACATCTGCAAAAAAGAACAAGCCATACTAGGAAACTGGAAGAGATGGCCCAGCCAAAGGAACAAATCAAATATCCTGAAGAGATACAGATTTTAAGTGATGATCACACAACTTTCCTAACTCAATTCTAAGAATTTAAAGAAAATATGACTACAGAGATAAAGGATATTAAGAAGACACTGGGTGAGCATAAAGAACAATCTGAAAATCTGCAAAGAAAAGTAACAGACCTATGGAAATGAAAGACACAATGGATGAGATTAAAAATACATTAGACATATGGGTACTCCTAAAATTTCTGTGTAACATTTATGTAATCAATGTATCCTAAAATATATATATATATATATATATATGTATATATTAAATAAATAAATAAATAAACATCTTTAAAAAAATTAGAGGCACATAAGAGCAGATATAAATTGCTCAAAGATATAATTAATGATTTTGAAGATAGAATATCTGAACTGGGAAAGACAGGAGAACAGAAAGAAAAGAGAATGGAAAAAAGGGAACAGAGTCTCAGGGAGTTGAATGAAAACATGAAATGCACAAACATTCGCATTATTGGTGACCCTGAAGCAGAAAAGAATGGAAAAGGGGCAGAAAGAATATTTGTGGAAATAATGGCGGAAAACTTCCCAACCCTTATGAAAGAATAAATATCAATATTCAAGAAGGGCAGCGCACCTTCAGAGTAAATCTGAATAGACCTACCCAGAGACACCTACTCTTTAGAATGACAAATATCAGATAAAGAGCATTCTGAAAGCAGCAAGACAAAAGCACAGCATCACATACAAGAGAACCTCAATAAAATTAAGTACTGATTTCTTATCAGAAACTATGGAGACAAGAAGAAAGCAGTATCATGTATTTAAGGTACTGAAAGATAAAAACTGCCAGCCAAGAATTCTGCCTGGCAAAACTGTCTTTCAAAAATGGTGAGTTCAAAGTTTTTACATACAAACAAAAACTGACAGAATATGTTACTAAAAGACCAGAATTACAAGGGATATTAAAGGGAGTGCCACATCCTGGTAGGAAAAAACAAGGGCAAGAGATTTGGAGAAGAGTGTAGAAGTGAAGGTAACTAGGAAGGGTAAATTAAAGGGTAGTAAAAACAGACAATAGAACAATACGACTACAGAGAGCTGAAGGGCAAAACAGATGAAGTAAGTAATGCCTTTAATGTAAAAACATTGAATGTTAATGAACTGTGGTATATGCTTAATGGCAAAGCCCCAGGATGCGTTTATCAATTGCAATGAATGTGCAGCACTAATGAAGGATGTTCATGTGGGAGGGTGTAGGAGGTGTGCGAGTGGGCCATATGGCAATCCCTATATCTTTTGTGTAACATTTATGTAATCTAAGTATCTAAAAAAAAAAAAAGACATAGACTGATAGAATGGATAAAAGAATATTATCCATCTCTATGGTGTTTATAAGAGACCCACCTCAGATATAAGGACACATCCAGTTTAAAAGTGAAAGGTTGGAAAAAGATAATCCATGTAAATAGTAACCAAAGAAGAGCTGGAGTAGCGATACTAATATTGGACAAAATAGATTTCAAATGCAAAACTGTTGTAAGGGATGAAGAAGGTTATTATATATTAATAAAATGGACAATACAGCAAGAAGAAATAACTATATTAAATATTTATGCACCTAACCTGAGTGCCCCAAGATACATGAGGCACATACTGGCAAAACTGAAGGGAGAAATTGATGTCTCTACAATAATAGTGGAGACTGAAATATTGGATAAAACATCTCAATATTGGATAGAACATCTGGACAGAATAAAGAAAGAAACAGAGAACTTGAATAATATGATAAATGATCTAGACCTAACAGACATCAACAGAGTATTGTACCTCAAAACATCAGGATTTACATTCTTTTCAAGTGCTCATGGATCCTTCTCCAAGATAGACCAAATATTGGCCCATAAGGCAAGTCTCAGTAAATTTAAAATGATTGAAATTATACAGAACACTTTCTGTGATCATAACAGAATGAAGCTGGAAATCAATAATGAATAGAGGGGGCCAGCTGTAGCCCAGTGACTAGGGCACCGGCTCACCACATGAGAGGCCCCGGGTTCAGTTCCCAGGGCCTCTCCGAGTGGGCAGACCACCTTCAGAGGGCAAGCCGCCACGGGCAGGGAAAAGCCACCATGGGCAGGCAAGTTGCCCACAAACAGAGCAGAGCCACCCACGAGCAGAGCAGAGCCGCCTGCAAACTGGGCAAGCCGCCTGCGTGGTGAGCTGACCTGGCGTTTTGCCGCAACGGGGGGAGACAAAGCAGACACAGAAGAAGGCGAAAATGAACACAGCAAGAACAAGCAGAAAGGGGGGGAAATGTAACCAAAAACAAAAATAAATAAATAATAATAATGAATAGAAAAATGGAAAATTCAAATATATGGAGATTAAACAACACACTGTTAAATATCAGTGGGTCAAAGAAGAAATGGCAAGAGAATTCAACATATCTCTTGAGACAAATGAAAAGGAGAATACAACATATCAAAACCATGGGACACAGCAGAGGCAGTGCTGAGAGGGAAATTTATAGCCTTCAATGCCTACATTAAAAAAAAAAAAAAGAAGGCTAAAATGGAAGATCTAACTGCACATCTGGAGGAGCTAGAAAAAGAACAGCAAACTAATCTGAATCCAAGCCTAAGGAAAGAAGTAATAAAGATTAGAGTAGAAATAAATGAAATCGAGAACAAAAAAAAACAGGAGAGAATCAAGAAAACCAAAAGTTGGTTCATTGAGAAGATCAACAGAATTGACAAACCCTTAGCTAGAATGACAAAGAAAAAGAGAAGACTCAGATAAATAAGATCAGAAATGAGAGGGGGGACATTACCACTGACCCCACAAAAATAAGAGAGATCCTAAGAGGATACTATGAACAACTGCATGCCAAAAAACTAGACCATGTAGAGGAGATAGACAAATTCTTAGAAACACACAAATCACCGACACTGAGTATAGCAGTTTGGTATTATTTATGAATTCTAAAAATAGATACTAGATTATGTTTGTAAACTGGTCTGTTCCTCTGGGCATATTAGATTGTATTGGGCTTGCGGGTTTCACTTTTACTTGATTAAGTTATGACTAAGGCTTTGATTGGGCCCTTGGTGGGCTGGGACTCAGAGAGAAAACCAGAGAGAGAGCAGAGAAGAAAATTTGGAGTTTTGGATGCTGGAACCCCGAGAAGTAAGCACACAGAAGAACACCTAGGAATAGAGATGGCTCCATAGACATGGCAGAGAACCTGGGAAGAGAGAGAACTCGATAGTCTACAGCTGACCTTGTGGAGAGACCAGAGCAGCTGAGCCTGGAGACAAACAAGCCCCGGGAGAGAGAATGAGACTTACCCCAGCCTACAGCTGATATCAGAAGAAGCTGGGACCATGGAGCCTTAAAAGAAAGAGGAAGCCTGAACCCTTGTAGAAGTTGGCAGCCATCTTGCTCCGACACATGGCCATGACTTTGGGTAAGAAAGTACCCCTTACAGTACCTTGAATTGGACTCCTTATGGCCTTGTGACTGTAAGCTTCTACCCCAAATAAATACCCTTTATAAAACCTAACAGATTTCTGGTACTTTGCATCAGCACCCCTTTGGCTGACTAATACACTGACCCTAGAAGAAATAGAAGACCACAACAAACCAATCTTAAGTGAAGAGATTGAAACAGTCATCAGAAACCTCCCAAAGATGAAAAGCCTGAGACCAGATGGCTTCACAGGTGAATTCTACCAATCATTTAAAGGCAATGTAATACAATCTTGCTCAAACTCTTCAAAGAATTGAATAGGAAAGAATGCTACCAAACTCATTCTATGAAGCCATCATCTCACTAATACCATTAAAACCAGATAAAGATGCTACTAAAAAAAAAAATTACAGACCAATATCTCTAATGAGTATAGATGTAAAAATCCTCAACAAAATGCTTGCAAATGGAATCCAGAAGGACATTAAAAGAATTATACACCAAGGGAGCAAATGTGGCTCAAGCAGTTGAGCTCCCACCTCCCACATGTGAGGTCTGGGTTCGGTTCCTGGTGCCTCCTGAAAAAACTCAGGGAAGCTGATGTGGCTTAGTGTTTGAATGCCGTCTTCCCACATATGAGGTCCCAAGTTCAATCCTCAGTACCTACCCATTAACCAAAAAAAAAAAAAAAAAAAAAGAATTCTACACCAAGAGCAAATGGGTTTTATCCCAGCTATGCAAGATTGGTTCAACACAATAAAATTAATTAGTGCAATAAGCCACATTGATAAATTGAAGAAGAAAAATCACAAGATCCTCTCAATTGATGCAGAAAAGGCATTTGAAAAAATACAGCACCCTTTCTTGATAAAAACACTCCAAAAGATAGGAATAGAAGGGAGCTTTCTCAATATGGTAAAGTGCATGTATAAAAAGCCTACATGTAACAATGAAAGCCTGAAAGCGTTCCCGCTGAGATTAGGAACAGGACAAAGATGCCCACTCTCACCATTATTATTCAATATTGTGCTGGCTGGAGGTTCTCGCTAGAGCAATTAGGCTAGATAAAGAAATAAAAGGCACCCATGTAGGAAAGGAAGAAGTAAACCTTACACTATATGCTGATTATATTATCCAATATCTAGAATCTCCTGAAAAATCTATGCACTACTGATGTGCAATCTGAGGATGAAATAAGAAAAAACATTCCATTTATAATAGCAACTAAAACAGTCAAATAGGAATAAGTATTCAGAAAACTACAAAACTGCTAAAAGAAACAGAAGAAGACTTAAATAAGTGGAAGGACATTCTGTGTTCATGGATTGGAAGATTAAATATCTTTAAGATGTCAGTTCTACCCAAACTGATTTACAGATTCAATGCAATCCCAATAAAAATGCCTAAAGCCTTTTTTGCAGAAATCGTAAAACCCATTATCAAATTTATATGGAAGGGTAAGGGGCCCTGAATAGCCAAAAAGATCTTGAAAAAGAACTGTTGGTGGGAATGTAGAATGGTGCAGCCAGTGTGGAGGACTGTTTGGCAGTGTATAAGGAAATTGAATACAGACTTGCCATGTGACCTGGCAATACCATTACTAGCTATATACCCGGAAGAACTGAGAGCATAGACATGAACAGACATCTGCACACCAATGTTCATAACGGCATTATTCATGATTGCCAAAAGTTGCAAACAACCCAGGTGTGATGGTTTGAGTTTGAATTAATTATGAATTCCAAAAATATAAATTAGATTATGTTTGTAAGCTCATCTGTTCATCTGGGCATGATTAAGTTATGAGTAGGGCGTTAATTGCCACGTCAGTG
>PVKH010025983.1:0-13311 GCA_004027955.1 Chaetophractus vellerosus | reverse complement strand
CAGTTCGCGGGTGGCTGGCTGCGCTCCATCGGCGGGTGACCTGCCCTGCCCGTGGCGGCTCTTGCCATGTCCGTGGCAGCTTCTTGCCCTGCCCACGGCGGCTCCGGCCCGCCCATGGCGGCTTGCCATTCTCAAGGCGGTCTGCCCGCTAGGAGAGGTCCCCGGGAATCGAACCCGGGGCCTCCCATGTGGTATGCCGGCCGCCCTATCCACTGGGCTATTGAGCTGGCCCCAGATGGCTTGTTTCTAAGTTTCACAGGTCCACAACCTGAGGGGAATTGTGTCCTAGGATAGGCCACTCCTATTACCAATTTTGATGAGACTTTGTACTTAATATTGTTACTAAATGGATGTAAAGCTTTGTGGAATATTGTGCTGGGATGAATGTAGTTTGTATATGGAAAGAACATGTCTTTTTGGGGTCCTGAGAATAAAGTGTGGTAGTTTGAGGCTTTTATAGATCCCAGAAAATCATGTCCTTAGGGCTAATCCTTTCCTGTGGGTATAAACCTATTGTATGTGGGATCTTCCTTTGATTAGGTTTTTCAGTAAGGTGTGACCTAAGGTAGGTCTTAATCCTCTTATTGGGGTCCTTTATAAATGGGATGAATATGGAAAGACAGAAGAAGAGAGAAACCCACAGAAACAGGAGATGAGATAAATCCACAGGAGCTGAGATAAGCTAAAAAGAGCGAGAAGCTGAAAGCCAATGACACCCAGAAGAGAAGAGAGAGACTAGCAGATGCCATATGCCTTGCCATGTGAGAGAGGAGTCCAGGATCACCAGCAACCAGTCCTTGGGGAGAAAAGCATCATGGAAGAAGCCTTAATTTTGACATTTTCTTGGGCTCAGAACTGTAAGCTCTGAATTAATAAATCCCCATTGTAAAAGCCAACTCATTTTTTTGTATATTGCTTTCAGCAGCTTGCAAATTAAAACAGTATTTCTCAAAATTATACAGAAGTTGGATGTAGAAAGTCAAATAAATAATAAATTTAAGAAAAATGGAAAACTTGTTTTTCTAAAATAAATAATTGTCCTCATATTTTGAAAGAAGGATTTTTTTCTTTTGCCAATTGTACTTTTTGTATCTTAAGTGAAATTGTCTAATCCAAGATCATGATGATTTATTACTGTATTTCTTCTAAGACTTTTTGCTTTTACATTTAAGTCAATGATCTATTTTGCTAAATTCTATAAATGGTTTGGGATAGGACACCACTTCATTCTTTTTCATGCAACATCCAGTTTTCTTTGATCTATTGGTAATTTAGTAAAGTGTTTTTTAATGTCCACATATTTGTGAATATCCTGAATTTATTTTTATTTTTGTTAATGCTTAATTTCCTTCCATTGAAGTTGAAGAATAATTTTTAATGATTTTGAGGCTTATGTTATGGCATAGCATATTGTCTCTCACAAACATTTCGTGTGCATTGGAAAATAATGTATTCTGTTGTTGTTGTGTGGTATGTTCTATAAATATTGCTTAGAGTTAGCTGATTTATGGAGTTATTCAAGTCTTTATTTCCTTGTTAATCTTCTACTTTATTTCCTATCTATTATTGAAAATCAGATATTGAATTCTCCTATTATTATTGTTGAACCTGTATATTTCTCCCTTCAATTGTGTAGGGTTTTGCTTCATGAATTTTGAATCTCTATTGCTGGGTGACTGTATGTATATAATTGTTATATGTCTCTTGTTTCAAGCCACCATGATTACACAGTCTGCCTTTCTTCTTTTGGGACTCTCTTTATGCATATGCTTATATACTTAATAGTGTCTATGAATCTCTGTTTATTCTTCTTCCCTTTTTTATTCTTTTTTTTTTCATTTTGAATAATATGAATTGACCTATCTTTAAGGTCATCAATTCTTTCTTCTGCCAGTGCTAATCTTCTCTAGAGCCTCTCTAGTGACTTTCTCATTTCAGTTATTGTAATTTCCCATTCCAGAATTTCTTTTTGGTTTGCTTTCTTAATGTCTGTTTATTGATAGTTGCTATTTGGTGATACATTGTTCTCATACCCTCCTTTTAATTTTTTAGATAAGGTTTTCTTTTATTATTTTCACACCTAGTTATAATTCTTATTTAGTCTTTGTCCAGTAAATCCAATGCCAGAATATCAGAGCTTCTGCATGGACAATTTCTTTTAAAATATATGGACCAGATTTTACTGTTCATTTATATGTGTCATAATTTCTGTTGCAAATTGGAAATTTTAAAAAAATATTTTGTGGAATCTATGGAAATCAGAATCCCCTTGCTCAATCTTTGCTGTTCCTGATGTTTGTTGTTGTTGTGCTGTCACTGCTTGTTTGGTGAATTTCCAAGACTGTAAACCCAGCATTCTTTGTTTTATGTGGTGAACGAATTATGTTTTCACTTAATTCAGTGTCTAACTAATGATTGATTGAACAGATATTTCTTCAAATGCTGAACCAATAAGTCTCCCATTTTCTTCCAAGGGGCTCTCTTTGTGTGTGGAGACATACCTTCAACAAGCTGCAAGAATACAAATTTGCTTTGTCTTCACTGTTGTGTGTGTAGAGTTTAGACAGCTTCCCAAGTGATGTATTGGTCCTCCTTAGGTCTTTCCTGGGCCTGCACACAGCTCTGCATTTGTGAATAGGCTTCTAGATCCCCAGAAATATGGTGGGACTTTTCAAAGTCCTCTATAGACATTTTTCAGATTTTCCTTTTAAGTTATTTGATCAGCTTTAGCTTTTCCAAACTTATATTTCTGTCTCAGGCAGCTGTAAAGTTAAACTACTGCCGCACTTCGCTTTTGACTGAAGGCTTGGGGTTATGGCTGTTCACACTGAAAGAGCTCAAGTTAAGTCACATAAAGACAAGACTTGTGAATAAGGGTGTTTCAGGAAGCTTCCAGATCAATCAAATAGTGACAATTTTCAGAGATTGGGGCTTTTGGGGAAGTTCAAAAGCAGTTTTGCCTACCCAGAGGCTGTTAGAATGCTCATTTTCACAGATCCTTTTGTTGGGAGATATGATTTTCAAGACTATTGCAGAGCCATTGAGAGGAAGCAAGGTAATACACCACAAAGCTCACTATTGTTACTGATATTCAGCTGTTCTTTCTTGAATAAATGCTTCTCAAATTGCTGCAAACATTTGGTTAAATTGCAGAGTTCTGAGAAATTTGATTTTGAATTTTTTTTTTGAGTCAGTGTTCTTATTTCATTGTTTTTATGGAAGAGTGACTATTCCGAGGCCTTTATTCTGCTATTCCAGAAATACTCTGCCTCTCACTTGCTTTCAATTTTTTCAACAAGTATTCATTGAATACCAAATAATTTTAAAATCTCAACATGTATGAAATATAATGTGTACAAAAGAGACTTGTTAACCCATGTTCATGAAAAATTAATGGGCAATGAAGCCATTAAAAATTTATATGAATATATTACTGCAAAATATTATTAAGAAATAAGTAAGTATGGTGTTCCTGGATGTCTAGGGATGTAAAAAGGGTTTTTCTTAAAATTTTGAGACAAAATATATGCTGAGTATATCCGAGATGAAAGGGTTTAAGTTACAAATGATAAAGACATGTAGGGTTGCTGTGAGAAAACAGTCTGTGAAAAGGCACTGAGGTTAATAGGTATAAGTGAAAGAGGCTGTTTTCAGAGTTTTAGAAAGGAAGAGATGATGCCTAAGGAAAGACATACAGATTATTGTTATTTTTTAAATTTATGAAGAGTTAAACATGCATTTTATGTAAGGAAACAACATGATCAAATATTTCTTTGAAAATAATGTTCTACTTGCAATGTGGAGAACACATTTGTGGGGTTTTGGAATATACATGTGAATCTCATTTAGAAAGCTTGGCAGTGGTTAAGTAGAGTGATTATGACAGCATTGACTGGGTTCAACAAAAATTCAAAATTTGAGGGAAAAGTAACATTACATTTCAAGCATGTTATTAATTTGAGCACATTTTACTAAAATAAAAAGATAAAATTTTTATATGAACACTACATAATTTGGTGAAGTTGGTCATATCAGTATAGTTAATTAATGTGACTTATGTGAGATTACAAGTGTTTTTCTTTAATGCACTTTCTTTTTAGCACTATCTTGATTTTCAAATCAATGTTCTAAACAAGACAACCATAGGGTGGGAATAACAGGGGTTGAACACTAAAAAGTTAATATGCCTTACCTTTCTGTAGAAGAAATTAAATACATTATCTCTATCTACATTAAATTTCAAAGAGATATACATAATATTTATCAAGAGAATAAATATTAAAAATTAATCAATTATATATAATTTTTAAAATTTTATTTTCATTGTAAGAGGTTTTCAAAGATATAGTTTGTAATCCTAAATGAAGTACTGATATTAAATATTGTCTGAAACTTTATATTTTAATAAAATTTGCTCTGATATGTCACATGGAGACTGAAATAATCCACCCATCCAGTTAAATGTTTACTGTTATTTAAAAAGCAGATAATTTATTTCAGTGCACCATTTTTTAAAATTAATTTTTTATTCAGTATTTTGCAGAGAAGAACAAACCATTTTCTGAGGACTACAAATGAAAACTATCTTCTTCCTTGTATCTATACTATATTTCACAGCTCATGAGACACAAATGGGAGGTTGTTTTCAATTTTTAAAAAAGGTACCAATATTGTCTCACAGTTAAAAAAAAAGAACACATATTGTGTGGGATTGTGAGAGAGTGAGAGGCTATAAAATAATCCATCATATAAGCAGAAATGTAAGATTAATGGTTTTGAATTTTGTAACAGGAAGATATGTTGAAGAGAGTTAAAATGCTGGTACTGCTCCTTGAGATAATTATTAGTGGATGAGGTCTATCCTGTAAAATGTCATAATTATTTATAATATAGTAAAAATAGATTTTAGAGAAATAGTCATAAATGAATATTGTATGAAAATTTCTTTATAACCATCTCTCATTTCCTAAATATTGAGATGGTTGTTCCAACTCGAATAAACATCTCAACTGCCAATTCTTCATATATATTCAAAGAATATGAATCTGTACTCATATGCAATATGGAATATGCATCTGCATACATATTCAAAGAAAAAGTTAAAGATAAAAGAAACTTAGGAAAATTTACCTCCATAAAACTTATTTCCAGAAGAAGTTAAAAAGTGAAATGAAAAGATTTTAACATTTGGACTTATAATCTAAATAGGAAAATAGATTTTAAATGGCAAATTGCTTAATGGAACACAAAATTCATATTTATATATGTGCTCAGACTATTTTGTTTGATCTTTTCTAACAAAGAATTTTCTAATACCATGATCAAATAGATCTACAATTACATTGTTTATTTGATAATGACAATTTGAGTCATAGGTCACTAGATGAGAATTAATATTCCTAAACTGGATTGTTAAGATTCCTATTGTCCTTGTATTTTTTGTGTTTGCTTTTAATATGAAAAATTAATTGTAAATATACCTATAACATAAACAAATCATTTGTGAACATCTTCACTGCCTTTAAAAGTTATCAACTTTTGCATTACTTAACCTAGATCACACAACTCCATACCCATTATTTTGAATCAAAACACAAATATTATATTGTTTTATTCATGAATATTTCTTTTTTATTTTTTTTTTTGTTACATACCCCGCCCTTTCTGCTTGCTCTTGCTGTGTTCATTTTTGTGTTCTTTTGTGTCTACTCTGTGTCCCTCCATTGCAGGGGCATGCCGAGTTAGCTCACTGCACAGGTGGCTCTGCTCCATTCGCAGGCGGTGAACGGGCAGCTTTTTTGCTTCCGTTCCCGGGCAGCTCTTCTCTGTTCACAGGCTGCTTGCCCTGCCCGTGGACGGCTTTTCCCTGCCCGTGGTGGCATTTTGCCCTGCCCACGGTGGCTCTGGCCCGCCCATGGCGGCTTGCCATTCTCAAGGCTGTCTGCCCGCCTAGAGAGGTCCCTAGGAATAGAACCCGGGGCCTCCCATGTGGCGAACCGGCTCCCTATCCACTGGGCTACAGCCGGCTCCCAATGAATATTTCTTTAAAATAAGGACTTATAAGAAATTTTACTTTTTTACAAAAACATATAATCACAGTACCATGATCCCATTGATCACATATAAGGTTAAAATGATGGAATGTTAGAAAAAATTACATAACTTATTTGAACTCAAATTATGAAAATGTGTTCAAATAGTTTAAAATTTTTGATAAATTGCTGAATGTATGGCCAATATATGGAATGAAACTTAGCATAAGCATATAATACCACATTCAGGTCAGTTATTTAACTCTGGAAGAGGTTATTTCAGACCAGTGCTCTGTGCAGTGTCACTAGGGTTTCTATAAAACAATTAAAAACAAAGGATAAACATCAATTATGCAGATCTGCATAGTGCACAATGGCAGTGACTGAGAAACCAATTATAAAATTCATTAGAGGCTATCCAGCTCTGCATCTGTGTGGAGTGGAAACATGTTCACTTACTTGAGTCCTTTCTAGGTGAAATATTAGTGGTCATTGATATTCAATGAGTACAAAATAACATGAAGGGGACATTAGATATTTCTTCCTGAATATTATTCTCCATCCTCCTTTTTAAGGCAGTTGACTAATTTCCTGGACTGAATTAGCTAGATTGGTGTAAAAGAAAATGAAAATGAAAATTCTACTCTAAAAGAGACATTTTATGTGTCCCAATTCATCTGTGCCAATCATGTTTTCTGTTGTTGGAAATACTGGAAAATGGTGATGTATTAGATTGAGGCTTTTATGGGCTCAAGAAAGATCACATCCGTAGAGCTAATGCATTCCTGCAGGTGTGAACTTATTGCAGATGAGACCTTCTGAATAGGTTGCTTCAGTTGGGGCATGACCCAGAGTGGGTCTTAAACCTTTTATTGGAGTCCTTTATAAACAGGATGAATACAGAGAAAGAAACAGAGAACCCCACAGAAGCACAGAGAGAAAGCCACAGGAGCAGAGGGAAAGCCAAAGCAAGCCAGAAGCTGAAACCAATGAAACCTGGAAGAGAAGGAAGAGACAAGTAGATGCTGCCATGTGGTTTGTCATATGAGAGAGGAGTCCAGGATCACCAACAGCCAGTCTTCAGGGAAAAAGCATCACTTGATGTTGCCTTGATTTGGGCATTTTTCTTAGCCTTGAAACAGTAAGCTTGGAAGTTAATAAATCCCCATTGTAAAAGCCAAAACATTTCTGGTATATTGCATTTTGGCACCCCAGCAGACTAAAACAAATTTTGGTACCAGGAAAGTGGGATCCTGCAAATGCAAATAACAAAAAAATGTGGGAATGATTTTATAAGTGGGTAAGGGATAGATTCTGTAAGAACTGTGAGGTGCTTTATAGAAAAAGCCTAGATTGCTTTAAAGAGGCTTTTGGTAGTAATATGGATACTAAGTTTACTTCTAATGCAGCCTTAGAATGAAATTATGAATGTGTCATTGAACACTGGGAGGAAGGTGAATTCTTGTTTGAAAGTGGCAGAGAACTTGGCAAAATATTTTTTGTTTGTTTGTTTTAGTTGTTGTTGTTTTGTTGTTTTTTGAGGTATCTGAACTGGGGATTGAAACTAGGACCTCGTATGTGGGAAGCTGATCTTAACCACTGAGACACACTGAATACCCTGAGTTGGTGTTTTCATTTGTTTGATAGTTGTCTGTTTTTTGTTTGTTTGTTCATTTTTTAGGAGGCACTTGGAACTGAACCCAGGACCTCCAATGTGGGAAGTAAATGCTCTACCACTTGAGACACATCCACTCCCCAGAGCTGTGTTTTGATGTCAGGTGGAAGGCAGAATTTGAAAGTGACAAGCCTGGATATTTAACTAGAAGATTTCCAAATGAAATGTGGAAATTGTAGTCTGGTCTCTCTTTCCAGAATATATTAAAATGAGAGAGGAAAGGGATAATCTGAGAACTGAACTATTGGGCACAAAGAAACAAGAATTTGATGGTTTGGAAAATTCTGAGCTTCTGGGAAAACAAGAACCCAGAGAATAGTACCTCATGTGAGGATTTAATTGAACTTAGAACTGGCCAGCCATTTCGGTGTAGGTCAGGATTGTAAATACAGTTATCTATAAATGATCTGTGGAAAGTTTTACTGTCTGATGGCTTGGACCTCTTGTGCTACATGCATGCAAAACCAACAATTTTTTTGTAAGATTTATGTGAATGGAGACACTAGACTAAATGGGACAGAAAAGCAACAGATTGAAAGAAAAAGTGACTTCAAAGGCAGAACCATTGGAGCTGAGGTATGAACTAAAGACAGCTTCATGGAATGGGACAAGAGAGTGAGCTCAATCATGTTTATTGAAAAACGTGAGAATGCCCTGGCACTTGAAGAGGGCAGGACTTTCACCCCAATTGCTCAGGAACAGTGCTGCTGCCCCAGGCTTCAGAGAGGGTAGAAGATATTCTCTGGGAATTAGGGAAAGTAGGGCTGTCACCACAGTGTTCCCAAAGGGTGGGGCCTAGATTTGGCCACCACCCAGAGCTTGAAGAGTGTGTAACCAAGAACATAGACACTGGGCAAGCCCTTGGAAAGGGTGGGGTTGCTGCGCCATCAGGCCCAAAGTACAAGACATTATTCTATAGATGACTCTCAGACCTTGAAACCTCATGAAGAATGCCCTGCAGGTTTTCAGAATTATTCGAAATCCATGACCCTGTTTTCCTTCCAATTTCTCCCTATGGAAATGGGAACCTGTATCCTATGACTGTTCCTCTTTTGTATATTGGAAGCAGATAACTTGATCTAAGTTTCACAAGTCTACAGCCTGAGGAGAACTTTGCCCAGGGACGGACCACACCTGTAACTGATGAGCCTTTGTACTTAATATTGTTATAAAAAGGAATTTAGGCTTTGAGATATTGTGAGGGAATTAATGTATTTGCATACAGAAGGAACATTTCTTTTGAGGGTCCAGAAGGTGAAGTGTGGTAGTTTGAAGCTTTTACAGACCCTAGAAATAGCATGTTCTTAGAGCTAATCCATTCCTGCCAGAATGAACCTCTTGTAAGTAGGACCTTTTGTTTAGGTTACTTCAGTTGTGGCATGACCCACGGTGGGTCTTAATCTCTTACTGCAGTCCTTTATAAATGGGATGAATACAGAGAGAGAAAAAGAGAGAAACCCACAGAAGCACAGAGAGAAAAATACAGGATCTGATAAAAAGCCAGAGGAAGCCAGAAGCTAAAAGCAATGAAAACCAGAAGATAAGGGAGAAACCAGAAGATTATACTATGTGCCTTGCCATATGAGAGAGGAGTCCAGGATCACCAGCAGCCTGTCTTTGGGGAGAAAGCATTGCCTGATGATGCCTTGATTTGGACATTTTTCTCAGACTCAAAACTGTAAGTTTGCAAGTTAATAAATCCCCATTGGAAAACCCAACCCATTTCTGGTATATTGAATTTTGGCAGCCCAGCAGACTAAAACAATCAATAAGTGGGTTAGATAAAATATATTTGATTTGAGGTTTCATTGTTTTTTATTTAATATTTTACTCCTCATTTATCTTGCATGTTTGTTTTATATTTGTATATATATTTTTAAAGATTTATTTATTTTATTACATATCTCCCCTTCCCCCCGCTGCGGCGATGCGCCAAGAGTGGTCACTGCGCAGGCGCAGCTTTCCCTGCTTGTGGGCAGCTTCTGCTTCTATTCATGGGCCGGCTTTCAGTTCGCGGGTGGCTGGCTGCGCTCCATTCGCGGGTGACCTGCCCTGCCCGTGGCGGCTCTTGCCATGTCCATGGCAGCTTCTTGCCCTGCCCACGGCGGCTCCGGCCCGCCCATGGCGGCTTGCCATTCTCAAGGCGGTCTGCCTGCTAGGAGAGGTCCCCGGGAAACGAACCCAGGGCCTCCCATGTGGTATGCCGGCGCCCTATCCACTGGGCTATTGAGCCGGCCCCTATATTTGTATATTTAAAATTTGTGTTATATAATCTTGTCTGCCATTTTAAAAAGCAAATTGTGATATAGGAAAGCAAAAATTTGAGACCTAGGCCTACAAATAATTCTGATAATATTGATGATGAAAAATTATAACATTTTGCGTCATTTAAATATACTGATACCACAAGGGACAAACAAGCAAACTAAAGGAACATATTTCATACATTTCACATGACTTGATAATCCAAGTTGGCTTATGCCATTTTGCATTGTATTGGGTCAATGTACAAATGAAGAAATGGTGCCTACAACTATATACAAAAACATTATGATTTAGGAGACCAGCTTGTGCCTCAAATTCTATGTGTGTGTGTTTTCAGGCCTGGCCATGGGCAGTTTCAAAGTCATTATCTGACAGGCCTCAGATGGAAAATTGTCCTCCACACATCAGCCTTGGTGCACTGCAATCTCTGAGGAGAGTAGTTTCCATCAAGGACTCAGGTTTTCCTACTTAGGCATGGTCTTACACATTATCTGCATTCCTAGCCCAGTTGGTTGACTACTGAGGACCTCAAAACTGAGGTCCTCCTCGATGCCTCTGCTGAGATCTCCCATAAGAAGATGAGATCTTGATGATATTTTTCTTCACTTTGTCTTGGTACTATTCTTCTCCTGGTCTCTTTCCACCTTCTGAGCCCTAGGATGTGTTCAAGACTCCCTTGGCAATGTGATATCCCTCACTTCTATGTTGATCTATCTGACCCTCATCCAGTCATCCTGTTCTGGTGTTGAAAGTTAAACAGGGGGAGTGGAGCTTCTTTTCTTGGTTAGCCTCTTATACTATTGCAGTAAGTGATTGAAGGTTTCACCGTGGCTTTGATTTTCTTCATCTGCTATTTTCAACACCCAGCAGCTCAACTCTCTCTCAGCAAAGCTCAGATTTTACATTGATAAGTTTACATGTTAAATATTAGTAAAAAATACATGAAAATATAAAGAAAAAATAGATGTTTATCCTTAGTGGGAAGGGAAAATCACACATACACCTACACACTCACTTATATAAAATACAAAAAAAGGAAATGATCTGGTTTTGGTATAAGATTTACTTTTTTAGAAGTATTAATCACAAGGGCTATCAGAAAATTTAATAAGTCAATTTTCAAAAATCAATTATGATACAATATGAGTCCATATTTTTGTGTACTCAATTGAAAGAAACACTATAGATGTGTCAATATATATTAAATAAATAGGGTAGCCAGCAGCAAAGATTTGATTAAAGGAATAAATATGTATTTGAGCAAGTAAAACTTCTGGGCTAACTAACTTTGCTCAAAGTCTCTTGAAATGTATTAATTAAAGTTCTTTTGTCTATTATCTCTATTTCAAAGTAAAGATTTCCGAAACTCTACTCCAAAAATATCTTTTCCATTATAAATAAATAGCTTAAAAAGAATTGAAACATTGCTTTTTAATATGCTAGCAATTTCAGATCTCTATAGTTTATTTTACAAGTTATCTGCATCAATGTTAATATAGTAAGTACCAAACATTTGTTATGTATAAGGGGCACTTTTAGATAATGAGAGTTGGAATCCCTGTTTTCATGGAGTTACAGTCTAGGTAGAAATACAAATATTAATCAAATAATTAAAAGTGTGATGGGAATATCAAGGAGAAGAAACAGTTATTACAAGAACACATGGAAGGGGGATTTAACTCAATACTAGTGGTTCAGGGAAGATAATGTTCAAAATTGATGTTAAATGGGAACTGAAAATAATAAGTGAAAAATACACCCTATTTTAATTATGTCAAGCTTTCCTCATATTTTTAACAACCAGTTCAGCCTACTTGTTGGTAGCATCCATCATTATCATTTATCCCTTTGAAAATATATTTTACATAGTACACTTCTTAACCGACATTATATGGCAATATATGCTTTATCTCCTATTTAATTAGCATTTCATGGTTAACTTAGGCAATTTTACAGTACTATTATTGTATTTTAACCCACTCTAAGGGTTTTCATTTAGTAAGTGTAGTGAAGACATTGTATGGTGGCTTTCATGTTCAAGGCCTATAAAATCTTCTCTTCTCCAGTGTTGGAAGGGCTTGTGACATTTTTCTAATCAATAGAATATGGCAAAGGTAATGGGATATCCCTCCTGTGATTAGCTAACAATATACATATATAAGGCTACCTCTTGTTAGCATGTACCAGAAAGTCTCTTCTTTGTTGGCTTTTTTTTTCTTTATTAGAGAAATTGAGGGTTTACAGAACTATCATGTATAAAATATAGGATTCCTATATACCACCCTAATAGTAACACCTTGCATTGTTGTGGAGGATTTGTTATAATTGTTAATAGTATGTTTTTATCTTTGAACTATTAACTATAGTCCATGGTTTAACTTAGGGTTCACTGTGTAGTGTAGTTCCATGAAATTTTGTTAATTTTTTATTTTATTATTATATATACAATCTAACATTTCCCCCTTTTAATCAAATTCAGATATATATTTCAGTGATGATATTTACATTTACAATGTTGTGCTAACCATCCTTGTTGACTTTGAAGTAAGTTATCATGTTGTGACATGGCGTATGTAACAACTTCAGTCAACAGAAAGTAAAAAAATAGGAATCTCAATCCAAAAAAGGCAAGGAACTGGAATCTGCTAACAACTAGTGAGATTGGAAGAGTACACAGAGCCTTAGATGATAATTCAGCCTTTTGAGACTCTCAACAGTGGACCCAGTTGAGCCATACCTACTGTGGCAGTTTGATATTATTTAAGAATTCCAAAAAGGAGATATTATGTTTGTAAACTGGTCTGTTTCTCCAGGTGTGATACCCTTTGATTATAATAGATTCAGCTGAGATGGCATTGATTAAATTATGTTAAGATTAAGGCATGCAGGGTTGATTCCCCACCCCCTTGATAGACTATATAATGTATGCTCAATCAGGAACACATGGAAGTAGACACACAGAGAAGATACACAGAGGATCCTGCAAACCCAGAAAGAGAGCTGAGACTGATAGTTTACAGTTAACCTTGTTGTAGTAGTTTGGCAGTTTGATATAATTATGAATTCCAAAAATATACATTGGATTATGCTTGTAAACTGGTCTGTTAATCTGGGCATGATTGAGTTATGATTAGGGCGTTGACTGGGCAATGTCAATAGGACATTGAGCCCCACTCCTTGGTGGGTGGGGTTTCCAAGATAAAAGACACGGCAAAGGACTGTCTTGGAGCAGTTTTGACATTGGAGTTCTGGTGAGGAAGGAGAGGAGGCTCCGGGATAGAGATGAGCCATTTGTCTGAGAGTTCACAGCTGGCCTTGAGGAGAGAAGCAAAGTCTAGA
>PVKH010025982.1:0-13312 GCA_004027955.1 Chaetophractus vellerosus | reverse complement strand
TCATTTGCTTCTCCTGGATCTGGTCTCTATTGTTGAAGACCTTTAAGGCAATCTGAACCAGCTGGGACACAGGCATTCTTAACCTACTCTTCAATTTTTTCACGTTTCTCCTTATATCTGGAGCATTTGACTAACGAAAGTCATATTGACTAACCTCAAATTATTCAGGTGCTCTGGGTCCAGGTCAGTGTATTGCCTATATGCCTCACACACTCTCTCGTGAAATGTGGCCGGGTTTTCTTTGGCGGTTGCTGTATTTCCTGAACTTTTAAAATTTCTTTGACCTTGGGGCTCCCTTTTGCATTCTTGCTATGATGTGCCCTTTATAATGATCTAGTTTGGCTCATTTCCTGAGCTCATTTGGGTCCCATCCAAGCTCTGCTTCAGGCATGGCCAGTGCTACAGATGTATGAATCAGTTTGTTGGGTGGCAATTCATGCAGACTATCTGCCTCCTGGAAGTCTTCTTCAAAACCCATTCTGTGTTCCTCTGGTGTGCGGAGGGTGTTCATGTGGGCCTGAATATCTGCCCACATAGAGTTATGAATAGCAAAATGGAAGCAAAAAGCTTCTCCATCCTTTTAGGGTTATCTTGATTAGTAGGCATATTATTCTTCTCACTCTATTGACTGGAAGTGAAGGGAGATGTACATATATTAACTCTATAGGCTGCCTTGGCCATCCACCTCCATAGGGACTTTTCTGAGTGGGAATTGCCCTGGGTGGGATTGAGCATTCCCTGGGCTGAGTTGAGTACCCTGTTGGGTATGGGATGGGGAGCTCTTTCCTCTTTGAATAGTAAGCAAAAGAGGTTATAAAGCCAAATTAGTGGCCTCTGAAGGATTTCTAAATGTCCCATTTTAACTTCCCTTGTATATTGTGGGGTTGCTGAAAGAGTCATCAGCTGTGATAGGAGTAGATTATCATCTAGTTTGGAATTTGGCACCAGAGTTTTAACTTAAGATTTAGCTGAGTCCTGTGATTCAGGTTTAACCTGCTCTGCCTAATGATAGTGAGTCTCTATTGCTCATAGCCAGAAAGGAACCTCTATTTTAAACTAAACTACCATGGAAATTTCCAAGTTAGAAATACCTCTTAATCCAGTAATACAGTAATCCACATCCCTATGAGTACCTCTGTGGTTAAATTCTCCTATTTGTCTTTTATTTTGGGGAACTTGAATGTAACTGGAGGTAAACTTCTTTACAGGCAGAATCAAACCCTTTAAAGTGGACCTTATTCCAAGGGGAAGGGCTCAAACCCACAATTCTATGGGGCACAAACAAAAGAAAATAGACTCTCATAAGAGGCTACTCACACAGAAGATGTCTGTTCCCAGAACTGTTTCTTTCTTCAAAATAGCAGAAAGTGCTGAAGGGATTTAAGTGCCAGTCTGGAGTGGTGAGACCCCAATCTACAAGCCTTTAGACAAATAGGTGCAGGTGGTACCACTCAGTGTCAGTGAGGAGGGTCCATGCTTCCTGTGGGGGCCATAAAACCCAGGCAAGTTGTCCTGAGACCTTAGGTTCCTATTGGGGTCATCAAAATTATTACTGAGCAATGGGCTTCCTGCCCGAGGCATTTAGAAGCTAATATTGTGACACCAGGATTTTGAGAAAAGAAAGAGGTTTATTGCAAGGTTGACCAGCAACAAGACAGGAGGCAATCTCAAATCTGTTTCCCAGGTCTGAGAATCAAGGGAGTTTTATAGGATGGGAACAAACAAAGGTGGGAATGGTGATGGAGATTCAGTTTGGCATATTCTTATTGTTTGCTTATAAAATTATCCTTGTATGGTAGAAGCATGCTTGCAGATCAGATCTTCCTTGTTTAAGGACCCCTCACATTTTATTTGCTTCTGATGTCTCCTCATCCTTATAATCTTTGGTTCTGAGCAGGGTGAGTTCTTAGTTTCTCAGGGTTTATTGAAAGGACAAGAATTCCTGTGTCTGAGAGTGCTCTGGTTTATAACCTGCAACCAGTTTGATTGACTGTAAAACAATAGCTCAGGAAAGCTATTACAACAGAGGACATTTCCACAAACCATTTTGTGGACTGCTCATGGTTTTATAATTATTTAGTAAATAAATTTGTGTGTGTGTGTGTTATGCATTTAATGCTGGCATTTTTCTTTTCAAGTTACTATTGTTCTTGAAAGTTGAGGCAGATTGCTCCATAAGGAGTTTTTCCCAGTCACTTCTTTCTTACAGTGATATCAGATAATTTCAACTGAAAGCAAGTTTTTTATTAAATCCTTTTTTTAAATAAAAATGTTTTCTTAGCTTTATTTTCCATTGAGATTATTAATTCCTTCTTGGACATAAGTTTAAATGATTGTATAGAATACAATGTGTATTTATATCATGATTTAGTTAGTCAATCCTCTGTTTATGGTTATTTAAGTTCTTTCCAACTTTTTATAAGAAGAAACTGTACTGTAGTGACATTTATTTTTAACTTTATTTTGTACATTTAATAATTGAAAATATAAACAATTAAAACTAAAAAGAAAACACAGTTGAATAAAAACATACATTTCTCAATTAGATGTTCTGGATACATATAATTTTTTTAAGTCATACAATATGTTACACAATATATTTGGTTCATAGTAATGCAATCATACAGTATTTGTCCTTTTGTGTCTGGCTTGCTACACTCAACATAATGTCCTCCAGGCTCATCCATGTTGTCATATACTTTACGACTTCATTTCTTCTTACAGCTGCATAATATTCCATTCTGTGAATACACCACAGTTTGTTTATCCATTTGTCTGTTGATGGACACCTGGGTTGTTTCCAACTTCTGGCAATGGTGAATAATGTTGCTATGAACATCAGTGTAGAGATGTCTGTTTGTGTCACTGCTCTCTGTTCTTCTGGGTATATACCCAGTAGTGATATTTCAGGGTCACATGCCAAGTCTATATTCAACTTCTTTAGGAATCACCAAACAGCCCTCCATTGTGGCTGTACCATTCTGTGTTCCCACCAACAGTGAATAAGTGTTCCTATCTCTCACCTGCTCTCCAAAACTTGTAGTTGTCTTTTTTCATAGTGACCATTCTGATACGTGTGAAATGATATCTCATTGTAGTTTTGATTTGCATTCCCCTAATCATGAGTGATGTTGAACATTTCTTCATGTGTTTTTTTTTTTTTTGCCATTTGTATTTCTTCTTTGGAGAAATGTCTGTTCAAGTCTTTTTCCCATTTTTGAATTGGGTCGTTTGTCTTTTTATTGTTGAGTTGTAACATCTCTTTATATATCCTGGATATTAAACCTTTTTCGGATATGTGATTTCCCAATATTTTCTCCCATTGAGTTGGCTACCTTTATACCCTTTTGAAAAAGTCCTGTGAGGTGCAAAAGTGTTTAATTTTGGGGAGGTCCCATTTATCTATTTTTTCTTTTGCTGTACGTGCTTTGGGTGTAAGGTCCAAGAAACCATCAGCTATTACAATGTCTTGAAGATGTTTCCCTACATTTTCTTCTGGTAGTTTTATGGTCCTGGCTTTTATATTTAGGTCTTTGATCCATTTTGAGTTGATTCTTGTATAGGGAGTGAGATAGGGGTCCTCTTTCATTCTTTTGGTTATAGATATTCAGTTGTCCCAGCACCATTTGTTGAAGAGACTGTTTTGTCCCATTAATATTAACTTGGTAGGTTTGTCAAAAACAAGTTGACTGTATAGGTGAGAGTTTATTTCTGGATTTAAATTCTATTCTACTGATCAATGTGTCTATCTTTATGCCAGTTCCATGCTGTTTTGAACACTAGCTTTGTAATATGTTTCTAGGTCAGGCAGTGAAATTCCTCCCATGTCACTCTTCTTTTTTAGAATGCTTTTGGCTATTCAAGTGTATTTTCCCTTCCAGATGAATTTGGTAATTGTCTTTTCTAATTCTGTAAAGTAAGCTGTTGTGATTTTCATTGATATTGCATTGAATCTATAAAACAGTTTGAGTAAGATTGACATCTTCACAATATTTATTCTTCCAATCCATGAACACAGAATGTCTTTCCATTTGTTTAGGTCTTTTAAAAATTTCTTTTAGCATTGTTTTGTAGTTTTCTGCATATAGGTCCTGTACTTCTTTGGTTAAATTAATTCCTAGGTATTTGAGTCTTTTTGTTGCTATCGAAAATGGAATTTGCCCCCTGATTTCCTCCTCAGATTGTTCAGTACTAATGTACAAAAACATTCTGATTTTTGCGTGTTGATCTTGCATCCTGCCATTTTGCTGAACTCATTTATTGGCTCAACTATGTTTGTCGTGGATACTTCAGAATTTTCTAACTACAGAATCATGCCATCTGCAAACAGTGACAGTTTTACTTCCTCTTTTCCTATTTGGATGCCTTTAATTTTTTTTTTTCTTGTCTAATTGCCTTAGCTAGAACTTCTAGTACAATATTGAATATCAATGATGACTGTAGGCATCCTTGTCTTGTTCTGGATCTTAGATGGAAAGCTTTCAACATTTCCCCATTGAGTATGATGTTGGCTGTGATTTTTTCATATATGCTTTTTACCATATTGAGGAACTTTCCTTCTGTTCCTATCTTTTGAAATATTTTTAACAAAAAAAGGATGCTGGATTTTGTCGAATGTCTCTTCTGTGTTGATTGAGATTATCATGTGTTTTTTATCCCTTCAATTTGTTAACATGGTGTATTACATTGATTTTCTTATGAGAACCAATCTTGCATACCAAGAATAAATCCCATTTGGTTGTCATATCTAAGTCTTTTGATATGCTGTTGGATTTGATTTGCAAATATTTTTTTGAGAATTTTTGATTCTGTGGTCATTAGACAGATTGGTCTGTCATTTTCTTTTCTTGTAGTATCTTTATCTGGCTTTGGTATTAGGGTGATGCTGGCTTCACAAAATGTGTTAGGTAATTTTCCCTCCTCTTCAATTTTTTGAAAGAGTTTAAACAGAATTGGTGTTAATTCTTTTAGAAATGCTTGGTAAAATTCACCTGTGAAGCCAACTGGTCCTGAACTTTTCTTTTCTGGGAGATTTTTGATGACAGATTCAATCTCTTTAAATGTGATTTGTTTGTTAAGTTCTTGTATTTCTTGCAATGTCAGTGTTGTTTGGTTGTGCATTTCTAGGAATTTGCCCATTTCATCTAGGTTGTCTAGTTTGTTGGCATACAGTTTCTCATAATATCCTCTTATTCTTTTTATTTCTGTGGGGTCAGTTGTAACTTCCCCCCTTTCATTTCTGATTGTATTTATTTGTATCTTCTCTCCATTTTTCTTTGTTGTCTAGCTAGGGGTTTTTCAATTTTATTGATATTTTCAAAGAACCAGGTTTGGGTTTTGTTGATTTTCTCTATTGTTTTTTTTGTGCTCAATTTCAATTATTTCTGTTCTTATCTTTATTATTTCTTTCCTTCTGCTTGCTTTGGGATTGGTTTGCTGTTCTTTTTCTAGTTTCTGTAGTTGTTCAGTTAAATCTTTGAGTTTAGCTTTTTTTTTTACCTTTTTAATATAGGCATTTAAGGCTATAAATTTCCCTCTCAAGACTGCATTCACTCTATCCCATAGGTTTTGATAAGTTGTGTTCTCATTTTCATTTGTCTCAATATATTTACTGATTTCACTTTCAAATTCTTCTTTGACCCACTGATTATTTAGGAATGTGTTGTTCAGCCTCCACACATTTGAAAATTTACTCTTTTCCTGTCTATTATTGATTTCCAGTTTCATTCCATTATGATCTGTGAAGGTGCTTTGTATAATTTCACTCTTTTTATATTTATTGACAGCTGCATTGTGCCCTAACATGTGGTCTATCCTGGAGAAAGATCCATGGGCACTTGAGAAGAATGTATAACCTGCTGAATTTGAATGCAGTGTTCTGTATATGTTTGTTAAGTCTAACTCATTTATGATATTGTTCAAGTTCTCTGTTTCCTTGCTGATCCTCTGTCTAGTTGTTCTATGTAATGGTGTAAGTGGGGTGTTAAAGTCTCCACTGACATAGAGATGTCTATTTCTCCCTTCAGTTTTCCCAGAATTTGTCTCATGAATTTGGGTCACCCTGGTTAGATGCATAGATATTTATGACTTTTTATCTTCCTGGTGGATTGTCCCTATTATTAATATATAATGGTCTTCTGTATCTCTTATAACTTTTTGCATTTAAAGTCTGCTTTGTCTGATATTAGTATAGCTACCCCTGCTCTGTTTCTATTCATGTGAAGTGTCTTTTTCCAACCTTTCACTTTCAGCCAAATTGTATCCCTGGGTCTAAGATGAGTTTCTTGTAAGCAGCATGTGGATGGCACATGTTTTTTTTTTACCCATTCTGTGAGCCTGTATCTTTTGATTGGGGAATTTAATCCATTCACATTCAACGATATCACTGTAAATGCACTGTTTATTTCCACCATTTTATTCTTTGGTTTTCATATGTCATATCATATTTCTGTCTGTCTTTTTACTCTTTTGGTTATCCTTTCTGCTATTCTTTCTTCTAGTCTCTCCTCCAAGCCTCTCTCTCCTGTCTTTTTCTGTCAAGTTGTAAGGCTTCCTTTAATATTCCTGTAAAAGATGGATTCTTTTTTAGAATCTCTCTTAGTTTCTGTTTGTTTATGAATATTTTATACTCACCTTCATATTTGAAGGACAGTTTTGCTGGATAAATAATTCTCCACTGGCAGTTTTTCTCTTTCAGTATCCTAATTGTATCATACCATTGTCTTCTTGCCTCCATGGTTTCTGAAGAGAAAACTGCACTAAGTCTTACCGGATGTCCCTTGTACGTGATGGTTTACTTCTCCCTTGCTACTCTGAGAATTTTCTTTCTATCTTTGACATTTGACATTCTGAATAGTATGTGTCTTGGAGTAGGTCTATTCGGATTTATTCTGATTGGGGTACGTTGTGCTTCTTGGACATGTAAGTTCATTACTTTCATGAGAGTTTGGAATTTTTCAGCTCTTATTTCCTCAAATACTTTTTCTGCCCCTGTCCTTTCTCTTCTCCTTCTGGAACTCCCATGACACATATGTTGTTGCATTTCATGCTGTCATTCAACTCTCTGGGCCCCTGCTCAATTTTTTCCATTCTTTCCTTTCTTCAATTTTAGCTGTTTTTTCTTATATCATTTAGGGTCTGCTACTCTATGCCTCTAATGTGTTTTTGATCTCACCTATTGTGTCTTTCATTCCCATGAGCTTTGTTACTTTCCTGTTAAGGATTTCAAATTCTTCTTTGCACTTGCTCAATGTCTTCTTGATATCATTTATCTCTTTAACCATATTGTCTTTCAACTCATTAATTTGATTTTGGAAATTTGTGTGCATCTTGCTGATTAGTTCTCTCAAATTCTGTGTCTCTTCTGGGTCGTTGATATATTCCTTTTCTTGGGTCATGTCTTTTATTTTCCTAGTATGGCTCTTAATTTTTTGCTGATGTCTAGGCATCTGATTAGGATGTAGTTTACTCAGATGCTCAATTCTTTCTCTTTTGGAGGGGTTTAGTGGCAGGAGGCTGTGTGTTACCACTACTTTTTGATTCTTGGCTTGACCTAGATTGTTAGGATTGTCTCTGCTGGTTACTCAAAACTGGGCACTGGACCCTATATTTGGTTGTAACTCGCTTCCTAGGGTCTTGGGGAGGGAGGCTATAGAGGTTCAAAAAAGCCTCTCCTACTTATTTTTCACATGCACTTCCTTCATCTGCCAGCAGATGGCACTCTTTGGCAGCTCTGTTAGTGCCTGGTCAGAGTGTATTTATTGCAACATAGGCTGGATAAATGTGATAGAGCTTCCTGTCTGGAGGCTAGGAATTGTATAATTCAAACTTTCTCTGAGACAGTTCTCCAGCCTTCTCTGGAAGCCTCCTCCCTTTTTCTGGCTAGGAAATATTTCCACTCCCCTCTGAGTCTTCAACAATCAGTCCAGGTTAGTAAAGAAGGAGATTGGGAGGTTCATATACCTTTAGCCCCTCCTTTGCCAGCTCCCAAGGCAAACAATGGCAAGGCTCCATCCAGCCTGGAAGGGCTCATGGGACACAATTTGTGAGACCCAATTTGTGAGTCAAAAGCTGAGTCAGCCTTGGCTGTGTCCCTCTCTCTCCCCTTTCCTGGAGTATCCTCAACAATCACTCTGGGCTAGAAGAAAGGGAGATTGTGAGGGTCAGATTTCTCCAGTCCTTCGCTGGCTCCCAGGGCAAACCACCTTGTGGTCCCACCCAGCCTGGAAAGGCTGGTGGGACACAGCAGACCCAATTTGTGGGTCAGAAGCTGAGTCAGCCTTAGGCTGTGTCCCTATCTCTCCCCTTTTCTAGGATGGTAAATCACTGGAACCCCCTTTATCTGTAGCAGCAGGCCCAGAGGCCTGAAAATTCTGAAGTGTCTTTAGTGTGGGGGATGTAGCCAGCAACAGCAGCTGCTGGCTTCAACTCACAGTTCTGTCATCACAATTTCCCTCCTTTGACCCTCTCTCCTCTGGGCGGTGTCCAGCCTTCGCCTGGTGTCCTAAACCCTAGAAGATCTTTTTCTAGGCTGTTTCAGCCTGCCCTCTAGTTTTTTTTCTGGAGGAGAAGAGAGTCTTTATAGTCTGCCATCTTCCAAGAAGTCTTGACATTTCTTTTTTATACTAATGATATAATTTTCCTTAGAGATATATTCTTAGGATGAGATTACAAAATCAAAAAGTATGTGTAGTCTATATTCTAAGACAATTTGTCAAAACAACTACCAGGAATGTTGCACTAGTTTTCTTTTCTACATAAAATATTTCTTAATATTTTAAAATAAACACTTGAGCAAAATCAAGTTAGATCTCAAAGAATTTTATTGAATAAGTTCATGAATTGGTGAGATTCCAAATGCCACCAGGTAGAAAGGAATTCCACTGAACAAAAAGAGCAGCAAGCTTTTATAGACAGAACAAGGAAGCACATTGGGAAGAAATCTTCTTGGTTAATGTAGACTACATTTCCTAATAAGTTTAGCATAGGTGTTTGCTTAGCAACAAGGAAGTTAGCAGGCATAATAATATGGAATTGGCCATAGCTGATTGGCTGATTTAAATTCTGTTTTCTGGGCCATTTGGGCATTTACAGGGAATAGAAACTTAGATTTTGGTTTTGCTGACATGGGACTTAGCACAGGGAACCTACGATTTGGCCTACTTGATTGTATTTATCAAATTTAGAATAACAAATATCTTTTCATGTTTGTTGTCTAATTTATTTTTAGGAGTTGCATAGTCATATCCTTTGCCTATTTGTTAATATTACTAAATGAAATTAATAATTTATTTGTAAGTACTTCTGTGGAATGTTTGTCTTTTTTCTATATTCATATACATTGTAATTTTTTTTACCTCTTAGTTATTTGTATTTTTATTTATTGCTATAATCAGTCTTTCCGTTTTATTTTGTCAAATAGATCAGCCTTCAATTTTTTGGTTTCTGATTTTAAATGTACCTTCATTGTGTACAAGATATCTGTGAAACTTGTTTATTCCAAACTCTCTATTCTGTTCACTTAATATGCATCATCAACAACTTAAATAGTGTTTCATAATAGCAGAAGAGAACCACTGGCTCTGAGGAAAAATCAAAGTATATTATTCTCTAAGGGGGTTAGAGTAGTTCAAAACAAGTAAACTCATACCATCATCCATGTTAGTCCTGGTAATGGAATTACTCCATACTAGGATTATTTTAGGAGCTTAGGAGCTTAGCAATGAAAGTAATAACAGGCAGTCCATGAGATCATGTGTGAACTAGGTCTCCAACCTAATGGGCTTTGTTTTCATTTGCTAAAGGCTGTCAAAAATACCTGAAAAGTGTTGGCTTTTACAATGTAAATTAATTTGGGTAAAATCTTACAGTTCCAAGGTTGTGAAAATATCCAAATCAAGGCATCATCAGAGGTTGACTACTGACAGATCCTAGATTCTTTCCAAGTGGCAAGGCAAAATGGTGGCTAGACTCTGCTTTTTCCTCCAGTCTTACTTACTTTTTCTCCAAATTCAACTGTGGGTGTTCAGGCATATGGCTCATCTCTCTCCAGGTCTTGTCTCTTCAGTTTTGGCTGCTCTGCTGATTCCAGTCTCTGGCCTCTCTTTCAGCTTCTTGGGACTTCTCTGTGTTTCTGTGGCTATAGGTGATCCTGGAGTCCTGTCTCACATGGCAGGGTGAAATGGCTGATCTCTTTCTCTGTGTTCCATTTATATAGGATTCCAGTAAAAGGATTAGGACCCACTTTGGTTCCTGCAATCTAATCAAGGGCCTTAACTTATATGATCTAATGAAAAGTGATCTAATCAAAAGGTCCCTTGACTGAATCTAACTAAATGTCCCACATACAATAAGTTTACACACACAGGCATGGGTTAACTTAGAACATTCTTTTTGGGGGATCCACAAAAGACTCAAACCAGGGCAAGCTTCATGAGCAATGTCAAAGAGTTAACCCATGTTTTATAAGCATTTCACCTGTCACTCTTAATCAAGACCATTACTTGAATTTAAAGTTTCCTCACACCTATTTTAAAAAGTATGGTTCTGTTTTTCTAAGTTTCACCTCCCCAAAGTTGTAATAAAATAACTGGGACTATTTCTTATTGTGCAAGAATTTAAAATTATTTCTTATTACATCAAAATATAACAAAATGTATATGGTATGTGATTACCAATGTTTATAATTTCTTTGACTTGAACATACACCTATTTGACACTTTATTTTCTTTTATTTATTAGGGCAAAGTAACCCCAAATGGAGCTGTTTTAGACC
Source organism: Chaetophractus vellerosus (assembly GCA_004027955.1). Classification (NCBI taxonomy): domain Eukaryota; kingdom Metazoa; phylum Chordata; class Mammalia; order Cingulata; family Chlamyphoridae; genus Chaetophractus; species Chaetophractus vellerosus. The sequence goes on along the minus strand of PVKH010025982.1, from coordinate 2,538 downwards.
CTACTCATATAATCTTCCTCTATATTTCTATCTAGACCCACAGAATTCAACAACAGTTGTGTTGCTCTTGTTTTTGAGGGCTTGTATATCATTGCTAGTTTGTTTGAGGAAATATCCTACCAAGAAGAACAAAAATCTTTTCTGTATTTTACATAGATTGCTTATATATATTTTTTTTAATTCGAGGGGAACTTGTATCTTCATGGGATTGAGTTTTTCTCCCCAGGAAACCTATAGATCTCTGTTTATTAAAAATAAATTTTTATAACTGTTAGTGAAGATTTATAGTCCCTTCTCATCCATATAAACCATTTATTAATCATGTTAAGAAACTTAAGAATTTTATATTTTTAACTCATTTTTTATGGACATTTTCTCTTTTATATCTATTTCTATTAACAGATTATTGTTTGTCTGGAAAATACATCAAGTTTTTGTATTCCTTTTTAAAAATGGTTAATATATTTAACCACTCTTCTCATTTTTAATTTTTTTCTGTTGATTCTCTAAGGTTTTTAATGTATATAAACATATTCTCTGCAGGTAGTAATTATTTCCTCCCTTCTATCTCATATTAATATCATTTTTTTCTCTTCTAATTGCTTTGTTCAACAACTTTGATGGATTATTATATAGTAGTGGCAATAATAGCAAAATTGTTTCATTATCAGCATCTAGTGTTTTATAGGCAAACAAAAATTACCTTCTATTTAGAGATTTACCTACTTTTTCATCAATTGTTTAAAAATGTTTTAATGAATAGTATTGTATTTTATTAAGTGGTTTTAAAAAATCTATTGACATGGCCCCATCCCAATCAAGATGGTAAATGAGAACCTCCAGAGCTCCAACCCCCACAGAATCTTTGAACAACCAGGAAGAATTGGAAGAAATATTTTTCTCAAAGCTCCCCCCCCCCAAAAAAAAAGGTTAAAGGACTGCAGTAATAGGGTGGGCACCAAATCAATAAAAAGGCAACTCAAAAGCAGTAAGATCTTCTGGAAGCTTCCCAGACTTTTCCTCCATCTCCATACCAGCTGATTCATTCTTCCAGTGTGGGTCCCTGACCCTGCTTTTCCAGAGGGAACAGATTAACACTTGGGTACATACTGAGAACGACTATTTCTGGCCCTTTCTCTCTGGTGGTGGCTGGAGGGATTGAACTAAGATATTGTTGCAGTCTTGCCATCCCAGAATTTTCCCTGCATATATAGCTCATGGAGTTTGTCTATAGTATACTGTGGGAAAGCAGACAAGTTTGGCTGCTTGAGGTGAAGGATTGCTGCTTGCCAGCAAATGGTACATATCATGCAGAAACTGTTTCCTAGGGAAAAGGGGACTTTCATGTACATAAATGGGGTATTTCCTAAGGTCACAAGTACATGCCCAAGACAAGACACATGTGCAGAAAATATCAGGGAAGCCTCTACACTTTGGCCTCAAGCTGTTCTCTAAACTCATCATATGGATAAACTCTTAAAGAAAGCACTTTTCACTGGCCAGCCTGCTAAGACAGGCAAAGATGTTTTCTTTTTCCTTATTTTTTGTTAGCTCCTGGTAATCAGAGAAATCTCTGTCATAACACTAGCTGGGTACAAGTTTAAGGTATGGACACCCACCCAACAAATTTAATTCCAGTAATAATTATTTATTAAATATTAATTAAAATACCAAAATGTCTCAGTTTCCACAGAAGATTATCAACCATACAAAGCAAAACAAAATAGGAAGTGATGGCACAGGCAAAGGACAATAGTTAAGCATAGGAAACTGTCAATGATGAGGAAAAGATCTGGGATATACCTGATAAAGCCATTTAAAAAATGGTCTTAAATATGCTCAAAGAGCTAAAGTAAAACATGGACAAGGAACTAAAAAAAATCAGAAAATTATAGATGAACACAAAGAGAGTATCAAGAGAGAGATAGAAATGATGGAAGGGAACCAAACAGAGCTGAAGTCCACTGTTACAGAAATTGACTCCTAGAGGGTTTCAACAGTAGATTGGTGCTAGCAGGAGAAATAATCAGTGAACTTGAAATCATCCAGAAAGAATAAAGAATAAAGAAAAGTGGACAGGGGCTGAGATATCATCAAGAATATCTATATATGCACTGTAGGAGTCCCAGAAGAAGAAGAAATAGAAAAATAGATAGAAATAATATTCAAAGAAATAATGGTTGAAAACAACCCAAACGTAGTGAGAAACACGAGTATACACAAACAGGATGCTCAATGTACTCTAATTAGAATAAGCTGAAATAAAACCAACATCATGGCATATTATAATCAAACTGTTTAATGCCAAAGATAGAGAATTCTGAAAGCCTCAAGTGAGAAGCAATGGGTCTTGTATATAAGGGAACCTCAGTAAGATTAATTGCCAATTTCTCATCAGAAACCCTGGAGTCACAAGGCAGTGAGATGAAACATTTAAAGTGAGGAAAGCAAAAAGTCACCAACTAAGAATTCTAAATTTGGCAAAATAGTCTTTCAAAAATGAGAGAGAGATTAAAGCATGCCCAAATGAACAAAAGC